>JAPPVO010000031.1:46821066-47034309 GCA_030407325.1 Camellia japonica | reverse complement strand
TCTCTTCATGATTAAGGCTATGCATTAGAGCACTTGCATTGGCATGGTTTGGCCTCTTACCCACTAAAATCCAGTGATTTCAATGGCTTAGATGTGTTTTTGAGAGCCAAATCAGAGGGGTGACCCCCTCTCTCCTTGTCTTGTTTGGTGGTCTTTTTGGCCTTCCAAAGGACCTCTTAGTTGCATGCTTCTAAGCCTTATTCCAGGCCCTTTTCAGTGGTTTTAGGACCCCTATAGGCTATTTCCAGAGCTGATTTGGCCTTGTTGAATGTCCATCATATATGTGTTGAATAACCCCTTGTATGGCCCTCTAAAGGAGCTCATCTTTTTTGCATGCATTGGCTGCATTTTAGTGGTTATTTGGACATATTTTGACATGTTTTATTCACTGATTTTAGCTGGTTTGATAAGTTCTCATACGCTTCATATACATGCCATGTAAACCATGTTTGCTAGCCAATGTTGCATGCTATTTTAGTCCATCATGTTGGCACTTTTTGGCCATGCTTTAAACTAGAAATATGCATGTTTTGGGACTGCCTTGGCTCTATTTTTATACTTCTTGATCAAATAATGCTTGCTTTGTATACTTGTGGTTCAATGCATAGGACTAGTTTTGAGTTTCGAAGCTTATTTAATGTATAGAGTGATATATTTCCATGTTTCGGGACCATTGCACATCATATTTCAGTGCTGGAAATTACATGTTTATATGCCATCTTCCATCCCTTGCCATGCTTTGGTAGAGTGGCATTTTATGCCTTAGGTTCGGTCCTCGGTACGCGTGCATGTGTGCACGCATTTCGGTTGTCTCATTTTCATCTAATGGCCACTGATGTGAGTACAGCTGAGGTCCACTCATATTGGTGTAAGTCCATCGTGCATTGCGTATGCCCTTTTTGTCCATAGCATTACGTATGCTAGGTTGTATGTTAGAGCATGTGTATGCCATGTTACATCGAGCATTGTGTATGCCATTCATAGCATTCGTATGCTAGTTGTATGTTAGTCGCATTTTATGTCATCTCATTGCATTGTGTTTGGGATAGGAGTTAGCCCAAGCACGGGAAACGAGGGACGTTTCGTACTCCAAGTGACGGAATGTGTCTCATTCCCTCGCCGACACTTCGGATTAACCATGATGGAGTCGGTAGCCTTGTTGTGTTTATATGTGCATTCATTTCACATCGAGTCGTGCAATTCGACTCCTCGGCCATCATGCATCGAGATGCGTGATTGGTGCACGAGGATCGAGGTGTGCATACATATGTGAAAATACTTTGCCATGCCCTTCTTGCTCTCTGTTGCAGCAAATCAGAATCAGCAGCTTCTAAAGCCTTGCACAGCATTCCGGATTAATTGCAAACAGAGGCAATCGGGGCATCGCGATGGATTTCCGCGCCAAGCAACTCAAGCATGCATCATTCATCATTCGGAACAGAGCTGAGGTGTCCATGGAGTTGCATACTAGTTAATTTGTTAATTAATTAGAGTTTTGTATTTATTCGGACTGTATTACTTATTTGGACTGTATCATTTATTCGGACCCTCCGAGCGAGGGCACAATTGTAATAAGTGTGCGTGTGTGTGTTGTATGTCTTCCAACCCCACGTCTTTCTCCCTTTTATTTCCCGGCTTATGATGGTTAGTTTAGGGCATGTTTCAATTAGCATACTTACGCTCGCATGTTTGCATCCATTCATTTTGTCTTGCATGCACCGGGCTCGGCGCATCATACTAACTGCATTTGTATTTCAATTCCGAGTTGAATACTTGTTAGTTGTAGCATTTCACATGCCATCTTTAGAATAGCCGAGCCTATTGTAGTTGCATTCCTGCCTGTGTTGCATTAGGCATTTTAGCATAGTTAGAATCATGCATGGATTTCTAACATAGCTTTTGTTTTGGCTTGGAGTACTCAGTTAGTATTTATGCTTTGGCATCCTTGCATGTGTGTGAGTGACTGCCATGATAGCATGCTTACCATGAGGCTATGTGCTTATGTGATATATCTGCCTGAATTCCTGTGGGTGAAGGTTGGACTATCTGGATTGGAACAATTCATCACTGTGAGTTTTAAGCCCACTTGAGAGTGGCAAATCATCATGTTTTCTAAGCCCACCTGAGGGTGGCAAATCCACATTTTAGCCTACTTGCGAGTAGAAAACCGTTTTTCAAAACAAACATGAGATGTTTCGTTTAATTCAGGCGATCCAGTCTATACTTGTATGCTGTGCGCATCACATAGTAAATCTAGGCTAATAACCGGAATAAGAACGCGTAATGTTTTCAAAACTCGATATCATGGTTAGTAGAGGCTGATCTTTGATTGGGCGAGCGGGGGTGCTCACGAAGTGACCTTCCCCAATTGTACCCAAGTTCCCGAGCCGAGGCAACTTTGGTGATGACGGACACGTGGCCTTAGGCACGAGTCAGGGTTTTCTAAATTTTTCCAAAAAATAAAATATTTAGGTGGCGACTCTGTATCTGGCAAAGCAGTCCATGTTTGGCACTTCTTTCCAAAAAATCTATTTTCAAAAACAATTTGCCGAATTTGGACTCTTTGATGATTCATTGGTCTTGCATTGCACTCTGCGAGATTAGATACATGACCGTGACATTGAGTCCTGAACTGTAGTGAGCCCAAATGAACAAAACGAGATTCTCTCCCGGGACGTTCGGGAACGTCTATAGCTATCATTTCAGTATGTTTTTGGGTTTATTTTGCCATGATATAATTTTGATTTTTGTTGGCGAAGCCATTTCATGCTTGGTCTTGATAGGTGTAGTGTAGTCCTCCCTATTGCCCTTGCATGATCCATGTTTTGGCCCTTCATGCTAGCTTGTTTTGGCTTCCTTACATGCATGTTTTAGATTCATTTTGACATGTTCTAGGACTATTTTGGCTTGCCTCGACCATATGCTTTATGTTTTGTATAGCTATAGTGCAAGTGCCTATGCTAGCTTCAAGCTTTGGGCACCATAGCATGCTTCATTTGTATCATGTGCATCATTTGGCATCATTTATCATGATATTTTAGAGCTTATAGCATTGCTATGTTCCCACTTCTTTCATGCTTTGAATGCCTTTAAGGGTTATACAGTGTTGCCTAACTTATGGCCTAGTTTGTATGCTTGCATGCCTAGACTTTTGAGCTGCCATCTTAGCATGCTTTGGTCTTTGTTTAGATCTATTTGAGCTTTATCCATGATTGGTTCATGCATTTGTGCCATGTATTGCATACCCCCTTTGTAGTCCTCTTTACTACATTTAATGCTTAAGGACCCTTTCATGCTTTGCTTGTGTTGTTTGAATGATTTGGCATCATTTCACACTTGATTTCAGAGCATTTAGTGTTATCACACTTCCATGTTTATCACTCCTTGAGCACTCTTGAAGGTTGTGCTCTTAGGCCTAGTTGATGGGCCAATGCATGTGCATGCTTGTATATGCTTTTGTGCCTTCATTTCTTAGCATTTTGGCCACTGTTTTGGGCATGGTTGAGGTCCGTCCACATTCAATTTAAGTCCATTTAGCATGTTTGTTTGCATGTTGTTAGCATGCTTATGTTATATTGCATTGAGTATGCCATGTTGTTCATTGCATTGTGTATGTTATGTTACATCGCATTGTGTATGCCATGTTCTTTGCATTGTGTATGCTCATATTACATTGCATTGAGTATGCCATGTTATTGTTTTGCATGTGTTTGGATAGGGTATTAGTCCAAACACGAGAAACGAGGGATGTTTCATACTTGAAGTGATAAAACGTGCCTCAATTCTCGGTCGCCGACCCTCTTGATCATACATGATAGAGGTCAAGGCTTTATGTGTTTATGTGTGCATTCATTTCATATTGAATTATGCAATTTGGCTTCTCGGCCATCATACATTGAAATGCGCGATTGGTGGCCCAAGGGTTGAGAACCGCACACCCTTGAGCTTATGAAATGATAGGGAGGGTGGTTGTGCACACATATCTTGCAAATACATTGCCATGCCCTTTCTTGCTCTCTGTTGCAGCAAACTAGAGAAGTGCAGCAACAAGTGGTCGCCAGACCAGAAAAACTAGCTGGCCGACCACTTTTTCTAGTCTGCAGCAATGGTAACTGATCGGCCAGTGGCTGGCAACACCCCTAGGTGGTCGGCCATGCTCCTACAAGTCCCCAAGGTGAGTTAGAAGCTTTCTAGAGCTTTGTACAAGGTTCTGAGAACAGTTGCAAGCAGAGGCAAATCGGAGCATCGCGTTGGATTTCCGAACGAGGCGACCGAGCATGCATGCACTCCTCATCCTGATGACCTCTCTTTACTGCTCTCCTTAGCTAGTTTATGCTTTGGTTATGTACTTAATTAGTTAATGCGCTTAACTGATTAATTTGTGTTTGTAATAACTAGTTAGTTAACTTGTTAGTTAATCAGCTTTATTTTGTAATAATTAGTTAGCTTGTTAGTTAGCTAGTTTTGTTTTGTAATAATTAGTTTAATTAGCTTAGATTAGCTAGTTAGCTTCTTATTCGGATCCTCCGTCGAGAGGGCCAACTGTTGTAATAAGCGTGCGTGTGTGTGATTCATGTCTTCCAACCTCCCATTTCTTTCTCCCTTTTACTTAACCGCTTACGATGGTTAGTTTTAGGGCATATTTTGATTAGCATACTTATGCTTCGCATGCGTGCATCCATTCATCTGTTTTGAATGCACCGGGCTCGGCGTATCATACTAACTACATTGTACTTCAATACATTTACTTGAATACGTGTTCAACAACATGTTATCAAGTTGCATTCACATGACATCTCAGAATAGTCGAACCTATTTTAGTTGCATTTTTGCATGTGTTGCATTAGCCATCTTAACATGAATTGGGATCATGCATGATTTCTAACTAGTTCTTTGTTTTGGCTCGGAGTACACTGTGAGTGTTTACGCGTTAGCATACTGCATGAGATGTGTATGTTACCATGTTAGCATGCTTGCCATGAGGCTAACTGCTTAAGTGATTAACTGCTTGAATGCCTGTAGGTGAAGGTTGGATTGCTTGAATTGGAACAAATCATCGAAATGCGAGTTTTAAGCCCACATGAGGGTGGCAAAATCTACGACTTAGCCTACTTGCAAGTAGCAAACTTCAAATCATTTTCACAAACGAACATGCAATGTTTTGTTCCAACTTAGGCGATCTAATCTATACTTATATGCCGCGCGCATCACATAGTAATTCTAGGTTAATAACCAGAATAAGAACACATGTGTTTTCAAAAACAACATATCATACTTAGTAAAGAGCGATCTTTTGATCGGGCGAGTAGGGGTGCTTATTGCATGACCTTCCCCTCTCGTACCCAAGTTCTCGAGCCGAGGTAACTTTGGTGATGACAGACACGTGGCCTTAGGCACGAGTCAGGGTTTCCTAAATTACCCAAAATAAAACATTTAGGTGGCGACTCTGTATCTGGCAAAGCAGTCCATGTTTGGCACTTCTTTATAAAAATTAATTTTCCAAAATGATTTGCCGGATTTGGACTCTTTGGTGATTTATCGGTCTCACATTGCAGTTTGTGAGATTAGATTCAGAACCGTGACACGAGTCCGAACTGTAGTAGCTAATGAACAAACAATTCGTGCCCTCGCGGCGCGGAGAGCAGAGTTCTCGAGGCAGTCTACACGTAGTATCATCAATAAAGGTGACAAAATAACTAAAGCCTCCAAGAGATCTTACTGGAGATGGTCCCTACACGTCTGTGTGAACTAACTCCAACTCTTCTGACTTCCAAGCTTTCAAAATCTTAGTGAAACTAACCCTTTTCTATTTTTTCAAGATGCAGTCTTCATAGAAATTCCAGTTCAAAGACTTCAGACCTGGTAGTTTCCCCTTTTGACATCAGAACCTTCATTCATTTCTCACTCATATGTCCAAGTCCGCGGTCTCATATACCCATTTCGACTTCTGATGATGTTACTATAATTGCACTAGAGGTACTCGACGTCACGTAAAGAGTACCTTCCCTTTTTCCATGAGCCACTACCATGGCTCCCTTGGTCATCTTCCACGTATCACCGGCTAAGATTGTCATAATACCAGAATCTGTGAGTTGACCGACAGAAATTAGATTCTTCTTCAAACACGGCACATATCTAATATCATTGATTTTCAAAGTTATTCTATTGGGCTAGTTTATCTGTACTTCACCCTTGCCAAGTATGTTGCAAGTTTCATCGTTTCCAAGGTACACCTTTCTGAAATTACCTGAGAAATTCCTTGTGCGAGGTAGCATAAAACGATGCACCAGAATCAATCACCCACGATTCTCCATGAGTTTCTAAAGACAACATGAGTGCTTCAGAATCCTTTTTATAAAAAACATTCACAAACTCCTTCTCACCTTGATTATTATAGTTTTGTTCCTTAACCTTGTAATCCTGCTTTGTGTGACTAGTCTTACCTGAACCCTAGCACTTGCCTGTAAACTTTGGTCAAGACGAAGATCAACCATTCCTTGATTTACTTGTTCTTCTCTTCTTATTGTTTGCCCGTGTTGGGCTTCTTGCCTCTATCATCAATTGCCAATGCCGAACTAGAGCTTTCGCCATTATCTTTTCTTTAGATGTCTTCACTCAGAACCAAACCCACTACATGATTCATGCTCAATTGTGCTGAATCAGTGGAATTGCTCACTACAACAACCAACGAATTCCAACTCTCATGAAGGCTTGATAGTAGTGTCAAGGCCTTGACTTCTTTATCAAATGAGATACTAACCAATTCTAACTAACTGATCGGTGAGTTAAAATTGTTAATATACTCAATCGCGATTCCTCTTTCAAACATCTTCAAGTTAAACAACTTCTTGATCAGATGGACCTTTTTTGTGGATAAGGGCTTCTCATACATTCGTGATAAGGCAGCCATCAAATCATCGGTTGTCTTCTCGTTGAATATTAAATGCAATTGATACAGCAAGGGATAGCCTTACTATACCCAAAGCTTTTCGATCGACTAACTCCCATTCACTAATCTTCAATGTTTTCGGCTTTTTGGCTACTCTTGCGAGAATAAGATAAAGATCCTTCTGATAGACATAATCCTCTATTTGTATCTTCTACAATCCGAAGTTTGAACCGCTGAATTTTTCGATTTTCTCTTTGCCTTCGTCCGCTATCGTTCTTGGTCTAGGAACCAACGCTATGATACGACTTGTTATGGTATATATGATTAATACCAAACTCCAAAACCTAAGCAAACAATCATGCACACAATGAATCTAGATCGAAGAAGTAAAATAATAGAAAACATAAACTCACAAAGCAACACAAGAGATTTATGTGGTTCATCCAAATCACGGGTTACGCCCATAGAGATATTGCGGATTTACCAAGATCAATATGATAGGAGTTACAAGAGTCTCTCACACTCAATCTCACAAACTCTCTCTCTACAATGATCTATCTCTCATTCTCACTATTGTGTATCTCTCTCTAAGATCATAAAATAATGAATGAATTAAAAAAAGATAGAGCTACATGGGTGTATTTATAGGGCTAGCCTTAAACCTAATCTTAAATTAATAAGGAAACCAAAACCTAAACTAAGAAGGAAAAACTTCAATTAACAAAGAAATAGTCTAGAGTCCAAAACTAACCAAACACTAATTTTCTTGTTTCCTTTTTCTAGTCTGATTAGGTTTAGTCTTGTTTTAGGCTCTACCAATAACATAAGAGAGTAGAGAAAACTTCAAAAGAACTAAACAAGCTCTCAATCAAACGAACTAAACTAACTGTTGACCAATTCAATTCTAAACAAATTTTGCAGTATCGAGCAACCTCCAAAACCAAAGAAAATCCTAAATTCCAAATCCAAGCTTCAAATTCAAATTCCAAATTCTAAATATTAAAACAAACCCAAAAAAAAGACACAAATTTGATCAAACCATCTTCAAAGGTTGCCACAAATTGCCTAATGGCGCATGCACTATAGGTGTTGTGCTAGTATGTGTGTGTATGTGTGTGTTGTTGCTGGAAATGAGTTTGCCAATGAGGTTTAAGCTTTTCTAGCCAATAAGCTAGCTTTTAAGCTGCAGCCAAAAGAATTCTAACTAATGTTTACATAACTTAATCACACTTAACAAGCTTATTATGGAGTAAATTTCTAGTTCGGACAATGTAGTGAAATGGTGTATAGCTCCCTTCCATACAATTATTCTCCATACTTCTCCATATTTTATTTTTTGAGTTCCATTTTAGGCTTACATTGATAATCTAAACCGTTCATTTTGTAAATCTCACAATGAAGACCGTCTGTGTAAAAAATCAGTTTAATCAGATATCAATGAATACATAAACAAAATACTTTTTATTTTATAGAATGAAAGTTCAAACTCACAATTACTATCCATTTTCAAAAACAAGTTACAATTTATTCATATATCTAGTGATATCTGATGAAATTAATTTTTTTGCATAACTCATCTAAATTATTGGGATTAAGAGATGAACGGTTTAAATTATCAATATGGACCTAGAATGGAGCCTAAATAAAGTATGAAAGAGTATGGAAAATAAGAGTATGGAGGGAAGTCATTCCTAATTAAGAAGCCTGGGTGTCTAAGTATAGCAGGTTATACCTTCATAATGTATGTATATTTTGTTAGTATTTGATTCATAGGGGGTGTTTGGCAAGAAAAATTTTAGCCTCTTTTAGGTTAATATTCACAAAAAGACAAAATATGCTAAAATAGTTAATAAAATAAAATGTCACATCAAATCTATAATCATTTCACTTTTTCTCTCACAAGCATCACATCTAACTACAAAAAAAATCAAATCATCCTCCCAAAAACAAAAATTTTAATCTATTAAAATAGTCAAAAACTAAATAACTTACTAAAATAACAATTTTCCGAATACACACATAGTATCTTATAGAAATTTTATTTGAGATGTGTTTGACATCCTAAAAAAGTTAAGTTGTGGAACCATCATTTCCAAATAGAATAAAAACTGTATATTATTGGAAAATTGGCAACTGTTTTTTTACTACTTTTGCAACGTCCAATCCCATCTCTGTACTTCATCGTACAGGTTATCTTTGTTAGATTATCAGTGAGGTTCTGCCTAATTTAAAGAGGTGTCCGACAAAGTTAATGCGCAATAATTAAAGCATATGATAATTTAGAATAGAGCATCTGAAAGCCACAAATAAAAAAGAAAAAAGCAAACCCTAGTGAAGAGAAGGCATTATTACCTCATCTTGAAAGCTATGAAGATCAGACCACCGGCGGGCAACAAAACCCAACCGATCATTGTCGCAGGGAGGAATATGCTTGCGATACCCAATAATCCGAACGCGTAAGCTAATCCGCTCACATACTCAATATATCGAGCAACACCTGGATAGGCCTGGCGGTGCATGAACATCGCAAACAACGTACCTATGCAGCCGATTGCCATAGAAGCCTTAACCACGGAAAGGGTTGTCATGTACGGGTTCATAGATGAAGAGATCGAACCCGCACAGGATATCAAGATGATTAACAAGCTAGCTGGGACGGTGAGGATGGTATGGATCAGATGATCTGATGGAGAAGCATCCCTAGGGTTTGCGAAGGACGAAGATATCGTAGTTGTAATCTGAATGTTGTATTAAGAAAGTACTGTTAATTGTTGGTTTGTGTTGAGTAGACTATGAAAATGTATGTTGATGAATGCCTTGTGTTTACTTCCGATGTCCCCAAAAAAAATGAATGCTTTGTGTAATTTACCAAACCAGAAATGATAGAGACTCCTTTTTTTTCTTAACCCTTACAACCCCACAGATACATGTAGTGAGTGAGTGGTAGGAGGAAAAAAATAAAACAAAACAAAACAACACAAAACAAAACAAAACAAAAAAAAAAACAAAAAAACAAAAAAACAAAACAAAACCAAAAACAAAAGTAAAAAGTTGGTCAATCTCAATACATTAAGGCGGTGGGGGTCAATGAAAAAGGGGTCTCAACCTTTTTCCTTTACCTAATAAACTGAGAAATAAAACATTTTCGGGCCATGGATGATGTAAAACACCCACAAAAAACACGGTGTTGTAGGTCCTTTTTTTCTTCTTTTTTTTTTTAAAAAAAAATAAATTTTTAAGTAAATTACAAATACACCGTCATATGGTTTGTTTAAAATGTGAATTGGTTTTGTGATTTAAAAAATTATAAATATCCCTTATCAGAAAATTTTATTTAACAAAATTAACAGAAAAAAAAAATGAAATTATTAACTACTTTTCAATACAATGGCACTGTTTGGGAAGGGGGGTGTGAGGCTAATATAGCCTAAAATGAGAAATAAGCAAAAAAGCCGGCCCTGTTCACAGTTTTTCAAAAAAAAAAAAAAAATAGGCTCTGCGCTGGACAGTGTAGGCTACACTGTCACAGTCGGAAATTGGTACATCAACGGCAAAATTACCATTTTGCCCCTTTATATCAATTTAAAAAATAAAAAGTTAAGGATAAATTTGTCATTTTAAATTTAAACATCATTTCAACACACTTTCCAATACAATAACTCAACTAAAAATTCATCTCATCTTCCCAAACACAAAACTAAAACAGCCTACTAAAATAGCCAAAAAGCCAAATAGCCTACTAAAATAGCCACTTCCCAAATGAGGCCAATAATAAAATTACATTAATTGTTAATTGAAATATATTTATGATATTATTAAAAATTGTTAATTAACTTGATAATTTATTAATAAAATTGGTCATTTGTTATTCGATTGAAAACTTGAAGGGGTGGGATATTATTTTTAAAATTACATTGAGCAATCTATATTTTAAGTAAATCTCAAAATATGTATTCGTAATTTATCCCAAAAAAATTGTGTTGAGAATATAATATAAATAATAAATTTATCCCTCTTTAATAGTTTTATTTATATCTTTTTTAAACTTGATCGTTAATAATTTAAGATGGTATCAGACATACAGCCTCCGTTTGGGAAGTGGGTTGGCTTTTTGGTTTTTCGACTATTTTAGCCTGGGCTTAAAAGTTTGGTTTGGGAAGGGCTTTTTGGCTTTTTGGCTTTTTTGACTTTTTTTGTGAGAGAGGAGTGTAGTGATTATGGGTTGGATGTGATGTTTTGTTTTTTGTGGCTAAAAAAGCCTATTTTGTCTTTTGTGGCTAAAATAGCCAAAAAAACCCAAAAAAAGTTCTTGCCAAACGGAGGCAATAAAATATCCCTACTTTCTCCATAATTGAAAATACTTACGTGTGTGGTCCGCTTATGGAGAAGAATCCAGTGACACATGAGCCCATTCTCAAACATTCAAAATGTTCAGATGAGTTAGAAGTTAATAAATTAATATTATTTTGGGAAAATAGTCAATAAGTCCTATTTTACTCTTAAAATTACTGTTATGTCCTGTCAAGTTTTAAAATAGAAAACTGAGTCTTATTTTTTATAACATATTTTCAAAAAAATTATTGCTCCATAATGGTGGATGTTATCTCAATTCTACCACTCATTTAAAATGAACAACAATTTCATAAATATTTTTAATAAAATAATATTATTTAATTGTAAAAATTATGATATTACATAAAAAAAAACATAAATCACAATAGAAAAATTATCAATAAGTTCTATTTTCTTCTAAAATTTATTATTGAGAGGTGACCCTTTATAACCTTTCCTATTCAATTTAGTTGCAGAAGCACTAAATATTCTCCTCCAAAGAGTTAGGGACTCGAGATTGCTGAAAGGGGTAAGCATTGGAAATAACCATGTTCAACTCTCTCATCTCCAATTTGCAGATGATTCTTTATTATTCTGCGAGGCTGATCTGTCAGAAGTTCTTAGCTTGAAAAGGATTCTCAGATGTTTCGAATTAGCATCAGGGCTTAAAATCAACTACCATAAAAGTGTGGTTTGTGGGTTTAACATTTCTATCTCTGCTCTTGATGATTTTGCTTCTTTGCTGAATTGCAAGACTAGTAAACTACCACTTAAGTACTTGGGTTTACCACTAGGTGCCAGTTCTAAGAGAAAGAAGACTTGGCAGCCTGTCATTGAAAAGTTCAAAATGAGGCTTGCTGGTTGGAAAAGGAGGTTTCTATCCTTTGCAGGAAGGTTGACCTTAGTGAAAGCTGTTCTGTCAAGTCTACCAATATTCTACTTGTCTCTGTTCCGGTTGCTTGAAGGAATAGCTAGAGAGATAGACAAAATTCAAGCTTCATTCTTATGGGGTGGCCCAGATTCGAAGAGGAAAATACACTTAGTGAAATGGTCAGAGGTTACCAAGAGCATCAATCAAGGTGGGCTGGGTATTAGAAGAATTAGAGATGTGAATGTGTGTTTACTTCTCACGTGGTGGTGAAGGCTCGCCTATGAACATAACACATTATAGAAGAGAGTCATATGCTACAAGTACAGACTTTCGGAAGGGCACTGGCTTCCATCTCTAACCTCAGGCACCAACCTTTCCAAACTTTAGAGTGATATAATAGCAGCAGTGGAGCAGAAGGACTCTCTCCTACAATATTATGTTAATAACCTGCAATTAAGAGTGGGCAATGGATGCAGATTAGGTTCTGGCATGATAGATGGTGTGCAAATATCTGTCTCAAAGATGACTTCCCAAGGCTTTTCCGTTTGTCCTCTGATAAGGAAGGTTACCTCAAGGACTTTGTGGATATCTCAAACTCGTCTGAGAACCGGATTTTCAATTTTAGGAGGCTCCTATTTGACTGGGGAAAGGAGGAATTACACAGACTCATTGGCATCTTATCAGCTACACCTGAATTAAATCTGGAGGTCCAAGATAGTGTTGTGTGGTTAGCTGCAAAGCCAGGCCAGTCTCTTGCCTCTGTTTTGTACAATCATACTAATCTCATTTTGGTTGTAATGTTAGCACCAGTAAATTGGTGTGGATCAAATATATTTCACTCAAAGTGCAAGTCTTTGGTTGGCTCGCATGGAAGCATAGGGTCAAAACATCAGTGTTCTTGCATCGGGTTGGTATTTTAAATTTGTCTGCATCCACCATGTGCATCTTTTGTAAAACTCAGCAGGAAACAATTGAACATGTACTACTTCTTTGCCCTTTGGTATGGAGAATTTGGTCTGGTCTACTTCAGTGGTGGGGGGCTATCTGGGTGATACCAAGATCCATCGAAGGCTTCTTACAATGGTAGGCAGGGCACTGCTGAAATAAAGAGGCAAGGAGAATTTGGCAACCCATACCATTAGTGGCTCTTTGGTCCATTTGGAAGCATAGCAACGAATGCCTTTTTAATGGATTTCAACCTAAGATGCTAGAGCTACATGAGTTTATAATCACCAAACTTGCTATCTAGTTAAAGGCTGCATTCATGGAGTCTCAATTCTCGATTTATGATTTCCTCTGTAACTTCACACAAATTAGATACTGCTTAGGTGGTGGTCTGGTTTAGGGTGACCTGGGCTTTCATTTTGCTGCTATCAGTTCTGCTTGTGGGTGATCTGCTATCAATTCTGCTTATGGCTGCTTTAGTTCTGCTTGAGGGTGATCTGGCCTAAGTTTCAGACTTGCATCTGTGATCTCATGCTGCTGTTATTTTAGCCCTTTGCTGTTTTTAATTAGGTTGCTAGACTTTGGGTTGTCTGCTATGTTTTAGGCTTGGTTAGCCTTTACTTAGGTGAGGTTGTTTTGGGTGTTTGTGGTTGGTTTCTCACCAACTCTTGATAGTATTTGGCTCGCTTTGATGCTTTGCACTCATTCTCTTTTTTCTTTATTGATGTAATAGTTTTCTTCATCAATAAAGTTCTCTTCTTTGCTGATAAAAAAAAAAAAAAATTCAAATTTCAATATTAACAAATAAATTTATTTTTTTGTATAAATTGTTATAAATAAATTCAATTGTTTGTAATAGTATATTTTATATTCATTTTATCTTTTTCATTAAAATATAAAAAAAAAATTGATAAATAATTTTAATTTATTAGAAATTTCATAATTAAATTATTTTTAATTGTTCAAATTAAATGATTTTTCCTAAACAAAATTACAAGTATAAGATTAATAAATTTTACAATTAAAATTTTAATTAAGTTAACATTATTTATAAAATTGTTGTTTATATTAAATAGAAAGGGTAAAATTGGGGCAAGACACACCATTATAGAGCAATGAATATTTTGGGAACCTTTTATTGTAAATAGGATTTAATTGTCCACATTGAAACTTAATAGGACTTGATAGTAATCTTAAGAGCAAAATATGACTTATTGGTTATTTTCCCTATTCTTTCATATATATATATATATATATTTTTAAGGATCCGATTAGAAGAGTAATTATTGGGTATTACGGGAGCACCATGTGACATTGCTTATGTGGTGGTCCAAACCAATGGAGGTCCCTAAATTTTTATGAATGAGAGATGGTGACTCACTTTTGTTAAGTGGTTGTGCTTGTAAGGAATGGGTGCAAGTTCAACTCCCCTATTTGCCAAGAGTCCCACGTAAAAAATGAAACATCATACTCTGAAACTACCTAATAATTTTCAAAATAGGAATATTCAATTAAATAGTACAATCTAATTTCAGGCCAAAATAAAATATAGAGAAATTTTGTCAAGACAGATATTCTTCCGATACACCCCTAAACTTTTGTACATTCTTTTTTCTTTCATCTTTTCCATTTTGGTGTTGGACACAATGATTTAACTTCTACTGCATACTACTTGGGTTACATGTAAATTAATTTAAATTTAATTTACCAAAAATAAAAGTACTTAAATTTAAAAGTATTGAAGACAATTTATACTAGCAGCCTAAATGAACGATGATATGCAAAATTTTGAATAATTAACAGGTTTGTTAGAATTACTGGCTACTTTCCTTTCATAATTTTAAGAAATTTTTATACTTTGTTAGGCATTTCATATTATTTGCTACAACTATTTTGTGTAAAGACGAGTAAAAAAATATATACATAAATCTATTTGTTCTTGAACATATACTAATGACATCAATAAATGGATGGTCTACAGACTTCACGCAGTGGAATATATCTCGCGAGGCTATCATTCTATCAGATGAAGAACATCTTGAATTTACAAGAAAGAAAGAACTCTAAAAAAGAAACTGAATTATATTGAATAAAAGTTTATTTGCCCTAAGGTACACATCCTTATTTATAATGAATGAAACCCTAACTAGAGAAGGAAACAAGGAATTAGACACAAAAATAAACAGAAAATTATCAAAAGTAGAAAATTTGAGTTAAGCCCAAATTTGAATACTAGGTAATAATAGAACGCGCCAAAATAGATGGTGCTAAAAATGGACTTCTCAAAATAAAGTTATTACTAAAACAAAACTTTTGTAAAACGGTAAAATCGCTTGTTTGAGCGCTTAAACGAAGGGATTTAGCTAAAATTCACCGCATCATGGCAAAAGTAGCGATGATTTTGATTTAAAACGTTGTTTCTGATTAGACTACCAAATTTGAGTTAATTCTGAGCTTATCCGAAAAGTGTTGCTATTACTCTCAATTTGCCTTCTTTCCTGCTCTTTATCGGTCCAATTGTTCCAACAATTCTTCAATTACTTGTTCTAAATCAAGACCGCAATTTGAATTTTGACCTACCACCCCCATGACGCACCATCACTACCACTCCAACCCTTATCCTTCGTGGCCCCAACTCTCATGTACGCACACAAGCATAAACACAGACATAAACATAGACACAGAGAAATCAAGATTCAGGGTTTAAAGAAGAAGAAAAAGAAAGAATATGATTGAGGTGTTAAGTTGAGAAGATGATGGTTACAGAGGGTGAATGAGAGGTGGGTGAGGGGTTGGAAATAGGTGACAGAGTGAGGATGGGACTCGGGATGGAGCAACCATAAGAGATGATAATGAGAAGATGAGAGGGGATGAGAGAAGGACTGGCGACCAGCAATAATAATGGCAACGGTTAGATTTAAGGGAAAAAAGAGATTCAAAGAGGAAGTGAGGAGATAGGAGAGCGGGTGGTAGCCAACAATGGTGATGGCAATGGTTAGGGTTAGAATTAGGTTAGGTTCGCAAGTTGGAGAATATGGAGGGCATTTTTGGTATTATCAACAAATTGATAGTATGGATTGAAAAAAAATTTGTTAGTATGAATTTAATAAGTATTATGAGTTTGGCATAATTACAATTTACAGTCTTTTCCTTTCTTATCTAATTTGATATCACACTATTCCTTCTTACTATTTCTTTTTTATCGGCAAAAATAAAGTAATTGATAGAAAATAAGTTAAAAAACATCCAACTTAAATTACATTAAGAGAGAGAGAGAGAGAGAGAGAGAGAGAGAGAGAGAAGGTAATGTTGCCTAAAACTGCATGGTAGTCAGAAAATATATATATATATATACATATATATGTCAACTAGGTTGACACATAAAAACTACCAATACATAACCACAATATATATCTCTTATATATAAAAGATAAAATAATTAGGTACTCTCGGAGTATTATGTGATTATACTCCCTCATCAATTACCATTCATTATATCCTCTCATGTTTCTCAATCATCTCACTCAAATAATTAATGCCTTACTTTTTTCACCAATCATACTATCATGGAACATCATGTAACCCTACTCCCAAACTGCAGAATAATTACCCATATAAGGGGCACTTCAGGCTTCATGGCTCTTATTTCTGTTTTCCCATTTTACCCTTATTGTTGGTCCTATTTACTTTACTAATAATGGCTTGTACTTTAGTTTCTCCATTTTGTCCTTTTCTATTGTATTGTTTACCAATATTTTTGTGATACTAATTTTAGATAATAGATTTTTCAAAAATATTCAACGAATCTTGGTCAATTATGACACATATTTCAAATAATTATAAATGCAACACTAAAGTTTATTTAACATATGAATTGCCTCTATAATTAGAGAAATTCTAATTACGCTTGTTAGATTTTTTAATTTAATAGACTAAACAAGAAATATAAATTTGGAATTTTTTTTTACGTCTATGATATTAAGATTTTATAGGATAAGTGACATGCAATATTTTCATAGTGATTGGGGTCCTTCAACATTTTTTCAGAGAAATTTTGATTCAGAGAAATTTCAAAACACAGAAAAATTTCTCTGGTTTGCTCAATTTCTTTGATTTTCTCTATGTTTTAAAATTTTTCTGGGTTGAAATTTATCTAGTTTGCTCACAAATTTCTTTGTGTTTTGATCAATTTATCTAGTTTGCTCAAAATTTTCTATGTTTTGGCCAAACCAAAGAAAATTGAACTACCAAATTGAACAGAGATAAAAAAGTAGAAGGTTGTATGTCATAGGTCAAGTCTGATGGGGTGCCTCTCTGGTTTATTTTGATGCTCTGTTCTGGTCTATGGGTGTTTCCGTAAGTTCACTCTCTTGTTGCTGTTGAACTGATGGGGTTCTGCTCTACATCTGTGGATGTCTTTGTTTTGGTCCTTTTTCCTCTGGTTTTGCTTGTTCTGTTGCTTTTTCTGGTTTTTTTTTCTTTGTTGGTCTTTCACCAACTAGGAGGTTGAAGCTTTGTTTAGCTCCAAACTCCTCTTTATTGATGTATCTTTTCATACTCTGTATGGTTTTTCATCAATAAAGTCTTTCATTTTGCTGATCCAAAAATAAATAAAAATTGAACAGAGATAAACTTACAGAGAACAATTGATCAAAACCCAGCAAAATCTAAATAGGTTTGAATGATTATACTAAAATTTGAAAATACCCAGGAGCTATGTTGAAGAAATTGAGAAAATAATTTAACAAATGCCAGGAATACTCAGAATATAAATTTGATTTAATCCCCAAATTCTCTCTCTCTCTCACTCTCTCTCTGCAAAACCATATCGCAATTGTGAACAGGGATGGTGGTCTGGTCTAGGGTTTGGGAGACGAATGAGAAGGGGGTGGCTGATGGACGGGAGAATGTGGAGGAGAATAAGCAGGATGACGTCGGCGATGGTAGGAAGAAGAAAACGCTGAGAGAGAGAGAGAGAGAGAGAGAGAGAGAGAATGAAAGAGTAGGTGTGATATATGGGTATGGGTGAGGGATCTTAGGTTACAAATATATATATATATATATATATATATATATATATATTGTGGACCTCTTCAATTACAAAAAATTAGAGATGGATGTTAGACTAAATTTTCTTATTTTCTTACTCCTCTTCTATGCAATAAATTATCCAAATTATTCATTGAAAGATATTTCTCATATTATTAAAAATTATTAATTGACTTAATGATTTCTTTATTAATAACATGAATAATTTGTTATGTGTTCATGATTTATTTATTAATAAAACAGATCATTTTTTTTTCATATTTTAGTCTCTTTGAAAAAAAAAAAAAAATTAGATGCATCAAAATTAGATACATTTAAAAAGTAAAAAAATAAATAAATAAATAAAAAGATTCAATAAAAATAAATAAAAATTTGAACAAAAATGCTCACAGGCTTTTGTTTAGATTTTCATTTATTTTTAGTGAATTTCATAAATAACTGAGTCAATTAATTTTATTGTTTTAGATGTATATGGATTTTAAAAAGTTAAAAAAAAAAGAAAAGAAAAGAAAAGAAAGAAAGAATAAAATATTTTAAAAAATCATTAAAACAAACGAAAATCCATCTAACAAAAATTTAAAAAACAAAACAAAACAAACTAATTTGTTAGAAAATTTATATTTTATAAATTTAAATTTACCACAATAATAGTCCGTGCATTGCAATGGTCTAAAATTAATTTTTTTTAAATCAAACTAAGCAAAATAACTTATTAGAGGATTTATATTTTTAAAATTTAAATTTATCACAATAATAGCACATGCCTTCCACGAGCTGTTTTTAAACTAGTATATATATCAATAACAAAAAAAAAAAAAAAAAAAACTTAGGTAGCAAAAAAATTCCCATGACCCCAACGTTAAAGCGTCATCCTCTTGATTTCTTCCATCTTTGTTTGGTTTAGTAAAACTACAAAAAATATATAATAAAAAAAATCAGTATATTTTTTATTTTTTGTACTTATTTAATTATTTGAAAAAAATTTCTTCATAAATTTCTACTTTTTAAGTGTATCTAAATTGAGTAGATCTAAAATTTTTTTTAAAAATTGATTAAACTATTAAAAAACTTACTACAAACAAAAAAATATTAATTGAAAACTCAAAAACTATTTTTAAAAATTCAAAACCAAATAAATTGTATAACCCTTATCAAAACCACCAGTAGAATCCCACTATTTCACAATGAACAGACCACACCACCCATGAATTTCTACGTAACACCAGATGTGATCAGCTGTCTCAAACAACTTGAAACACATTCAATGGAATTAGAGAAGCAACCCTTCAACATAATGAAAATTTTTGTGACTAAACTTATCTGAAATCTTGAATAAGTCATCATCCAACACACAAGTTAATCCACATTCCCAGTTAACTGCTTCCCATGCCAAATCACCTTTACCCCCGCAACATCATATTTTTGGGAAATGTTACAATGCGTAACCATTTAACAAAAGTGATGATTTTTATAGTAAAAGTTACCATTTTTGTGATGAAAATGATGATTTTTGTGTTGAAAATTATGAATGGTAAAATTATGGTGTACACCCTTAAAGTTATAAATAATCAAAATTATGTTTTTTGGGAGAAAAAATTATACTTCTTGTGAGCAACAAAAATTATATATATATATAAAATAGTTATACATTTTGAACCCTTTTTTGGACATGGTGGCCATTCCCAATAAATTTCTATAATTCATCTTTTCCCCTCACACCATTCTTTCGTACCACTTTCGAGATACGAGTCAATTGGCCATACCAATGAACCCTAATTCTTCAAGCATTTTCTTCCTCAATTTCTTCTTTTTCTCCGTAGCATGATATTTGGACAAGAAAAAAGGCCTTTGTGTAGTGGCCCAAAATCCTCTACTTAAATTTCAGCAGTGTTAGGATTAATTCACTTATTTAGGGAAACCCTATGCTACACACCCCTTTAAGGGTATGCATCCTATCATAAATTAATGTAATTTTATCATAAAATTTCGTAATATCAATCACAAAATGCGTAATCTTATCACAAATTGAAGTAACAAAAAATGTTATAATCAAGTCACAAACTTTTGTTACATAACCACAAAATTTCAGAGATTTTGTTAAACTGATTTGTGGTGAGGTTACACATTTTGTAATTGATTTTGTAAAATGTTGTGATAATGTTACGCCAATTGTGATAGGGTGCATATGATACACACCCTTTGAGGAGTGTGTACCATAGGGTTTCCCATGTAATATATGTGGGTCTCATATAATTATTAATTTAGTTTATATATATTTCAATTATGATAGTAGAGTTTAGAATTTAATGACAAAATCAATATATATATATATATATATATATATAATTTGGTTATCTAATTGGATGGAACTATAATTATTATAAGTATACTATTATAAATAGTGATGAAGATCATATATTTTAGTTAGATTGAGAAAAGGAAAAAAATAAAAGTACAAGATGTGAGAAAATAAAATAAAATAACGTCCTTTAAGCATAGAGGGTTCAGGTAGTGATGTAATTTTTGAATATTTTAATGATCGCATAGGATTCTCCATGTTATTATTCATTCTACAGATGTAGGCAATTTTGAGCCAAATCGCATAAATTTCTTTATCTCTCTTTGGTGTTTTTGTATGGTGCTTCCATTCAAGTTGTTGGGCTGTGAAATAAATCAACTAGCCCATTGCGATTTGGATAAAAGTACACCTCTTCCCATTATTCATCCGTTTGTAATATAAATAAAAATAACGTTGTCAATGTATACTTCTCTTCACCCATGATAATCTGCACACACCATCTACATTAGTTTAGTTTATTTTACTCTTATTAAAAGTGAAGTTGACAAAATTATGTAAAAGTTGTAGGATTTACTGTACTTTCACTGCTGGAAATCAGACTTTTAGTGGCGTTTAAAAAACGCCGCTATATCTATCAAAAACACCGCTGATTCCTTTTGCGACGATTAGTACCAAACGTCGAAGATGCAGCCGTCGCTGTAACTTTACGACATTTTAAAAACGTTGTGATATTAGTATAGGCGACGTTTTTAGAAACGCCGCGAAATGTTCCTACCAAGACGTCACTATGCTTTTAGCGACGTTTTAAAAACGCCGTCATATCTTTTTTAAAACACTAACTGTTAGCTTTTTAGAGTTTAGATGGTGTTTTAAAAATGACATCCTTTTTTTTATTATTATAAATTGTGCTACTTTTATGTGATCGAACCAAAAAAATACCTGCAATAAAACTAAATAGCCTTAATATGAAATAATAACTCCCATTCAAATAGTCAATGCAGCATTAATTCACTTTCACATTAGATTTAATATCCAATCATCATTACCCACAAAATAACATATCCAAAAATTTAATTCACAATTCTCAACCAAAAAATCAGTCTTGTTCTTATCAACACCAGCAGTCCTATGGCAGCAAAAATCAAGCCCAGCCAAAAGTTGCACACAGCCTTGCTCACAACTCAGAAGCAATAGTAGCATAAAAATGTAACTTAGAAGCACAGATGGCAGCTGCAAACATACAAAGCATTTAAGCATGTACATTTCATAAGCAATGTTCTAAAAGTAGTAATTCATTTTCAATATAACACTACAAAATAAAGCCTCCCAAAAGAACTTGTTCAGGTCTCAAATGAGCAACAGGAGACATCTAGTAGAATGTAACAAACTGTGAGGCATCTGATAAACTGTGAGGCATCAATAATAATCCAAAACCCGAATATCATGCACCAACAAGCCCTACAAGCAAGGAAAAAAGAGGAACAATCAAAATCTATAAAATAAAGCCAACAAGCAAAGCAGTGATGCCCTAAAGGTAATATTACATCAGAGAGCTTGAATTCAAACACACAGATGACCAGAGTAATACTATGATGTTTATTGTGAAGCTTTTGTTTGAATTTGAAAATGGGCTGCTGATGTTGGAAACTATTAGACCTGTAGGACAACCTCTTGTAGATGATTGGAACTGCTGAAAACACTTGTGAGTTTTGCTCATCTATTTCATTGTGAATTTTCAACTAAACAAGCAAAACTTGCATATTTTCTCATATTGGAGCCAGCATAATCAAACAGCAAAACACCATCCAGAAAGGAGAATGATGCATGGGGGTTTGCTGACTGGCACCATTAGATGGGACAATTGTCAGTTAACATTTCTGCAAATTCGTGAACTGTTACATTAATAGAAATAGAGCAGGGTTCACACTCTCATTCTTGAACTCTAAAAATTAGCGGCTAAGGAGGGACCTTTTATACACTATACTTTCATTTGACAAATCTTGCAAAATTATAGTTAGTGTGTGAAGTCTAAGTAGAGTAATATTCAATTTCAGGAACCACCTTCTAAAATAGCTTTTGAGGGCTTTTTTATACACTAATATCAAGTTTAAATACTTGTGTCTTGGGCATAATGTAGCTTGTCCATGTCAAGTGAGCACAAAATGTTACTTTTGTAATTTAAATCAGAGACCCCTGTCAAAATCTCTATGTCATAACTAGAATTAAACTAGCATACATAAATACCTTTGTTTATTGTAAAAAAAACATTGGATCAACAGTCAAGTGCCCGCCCATTTTCCAGACATGTCAATGTAAGTTCATGAATTCTGAGATTTTTCTTCTGTCATAACAGTTTCTGAACTTTTCTTACTTTAGAGAAGGTTATGCAAGGATGGATCTACTTTAGCCACATTATAGATTGTTTCTACAAATTCAATAACTACAGTGTTCAAACGAAATCATCTAAGAGAAAACCATAAACTAAGTAGGTGATTTGCCTATGCTATTAATGTGTATTAACGGTGCCATCAAAATTGTATTCCAATGTTTTTCTTTAAGGTCTTTCAGCCTTCAAGGTCCTTGGTCTTTCAAGGAATTTCCATACAATTAGAACATAGAACTTTTCTTGATTGTTCATGCTCCAAGAACAAAGGAATATACTCAATCATGGCAAGAGAATATTATACACCAACAAAAGCAGCCTTTGTAGTCTATTTTCTAACCCACTATGCAACCCTATTCTAGTCCCAATAATCAAATACACAGACAAAATAAAATTTATATTACAAATAAAATGGATAAACAATCTCACACAGCTAACATGTGAAACCCCCACAATCCTCTACACTGAATGGGAACAAGAATCTAGCAATATTTTATTATTTCCAAGTTTGTTCAGAGAGACAATGAACAATAATATCCAACAGCTAAATAATATAGACAGATTGAAGCAAGTTTCAAACAAAATCCTAAAACAAACAGATATTCAATTCATTACTAATGTTCTTTGGACAGTCTGTGTGCATAAAAAATGAATTGTGAAGGAAATTTGCTTAGCTGATAGTACTTTTATCTTGGTAGTTCTTCTTCTTCTTCTTCTTCTTCTTCTTTGAAAGGTGAACCTATATTTAATCAGAACAAGTATTTTAATTAATAAGATATTGTATTGTCAAAAAAGTTTTGATTAAACTTGGGCTGAAAATGCATGAGATTGTAGTTGATATGAAATTGGCCGAACAGTGGGATGACTACTGAGTGAATCAACAACCTATCATTCAATAAGAGGCTTAAGTTGTATAGTAGCTCTGGGCAATTTAAAGTAATAACTAGTAAAAATAATGAAAATACCTGCTGCCTATATAATGGGTTCGAGGGTGCTACTGCTGGTGCAACAGGCACGCCCGCAGCTTGCAATTGAGATTCCAAATTCTCAATTCGTGGCTGAAAATCTGCGTGTATAGCCTGAATTTGTTTCTCCATTACGTCATTCATCTTCAACTCTAACTGCAATTGATACCGTTGAACTTGCTCTTCAACTTGTTCTTGAACTCGAGTTTGGAAGATATGATTCTGCTCTTGTGACTGCCTATATTTACCTCCAAAAACATCAGTGGGGGATGGCCCCAATCCAAACGTCCGAACACGACCAGGTCGCTCCAGCCATAGCTTGTGTGAAAATCTGTTCATTTAATGTAGCAGGGTCTGAAGAAGATCCCTCCATGTGCTCCGTTAGCTCATTCATTTGAGTCTGTAATTTTGAATTCAATAATTAGCATCCAATATAAATCATATTAAAAGTACAATAAAGTAGTATCACATACTGTAACTTCATTAACTGAATCACTATTGGAAGTACCATCTTTCATGTATGCGGCCATCCACACCTGTGGTCGGCTAGTAGGAACCCCATTGTTCTTTTTAGTCTCCTGTAAATAAAAGATAGATAAAACAAAGCATGTAAGACAAAGATGAGAAGATGAATTTTAAAGGTAATAAATTTTAATTTTCAATCTTATACATATTAAACTTGATTTAGTTTAGTTATAAGTTGAGCTAGCTAAGTTATAAGTTGTTTAACTTAAAAACTTAACAAATTTCAAAATATATCCAAGATGTAATGTCTAATTATACCTCCACTCGAACTACCGAGAAAGGCTTTCGGCATGTTCTATGATGTAGTGTCTTCTTCTTTCGGATTTTTCTATTCTTCTTGCTTGATTTCTATTAAATATGAAATTCATTTGAGATATTATCAAAAATTATCATATATAAACATTTTTTCACATAAATAAAATTGTACCGATGCACTCTGA
Source organism: Camellia japonica (assembly GCA_030407325.1). Classification (NCBI taxonomy): domain Eukaryota; kingdom Viridiplantae; phylum Streptophyta; class Magnoliopsida; order Ericales; family Theaceae; genus Camellia; species Camellia japonica. Next base: position 47,009,611 of record JAPPVO010000031.1, on the reverse strand, counting down.
GTGCCCCAATAGTAAACCAAGGCCTGCCACTGATCCTCATGTACTCTATCTGGTCGATGAGCCAACCTTTCTGCATCATTCTTAAAGGGTGTGTATCCCATATTTTTCACTCGACTTTTCCAATCTCTCCATTTCTTCCCGAACGAAGTCATTATTGTTCTCTTCATGGAATCATCTGCATTCGTATGAGCCTGCATTACAATTATACACACTTGTAATATGCAATGTCAACTACACTTGTAATATGCATTTCAACTTATTTCATATTAAATATATGTATTACCTTTATCTCCCTCCATATGTTATATTTATTTTGTTGTGGGACATAATGCCAAGTCATAAAAGTGAGTGGTGCAAGACTCCCATCTCGTGCCAAAACGCCCAAATGTGAAGCAAGGGGTGTGTATCCTTCAACTACTTGATTCAACTCATTTGAAACAAGTTTTAAAACGCCATCGTCTGAAGTACCCCATTGACCATGCACATATGTGGGACCCCTTGTCTGCATTTGTGTGGCTTGACTTGAGCTAGGACCTATAAAAAAACAAAAACGGGGCAAAAGAATTGATTAAATATAAAAATATATATACACTACTGCAATAGCAAGAAAATGTTAATGTGCATGTGCATGTGTTACATATAATTGTTGCATGATACAATTCAGAGGATATTTTATAGAAAACCAGGTACTAAAAGGGAATACAATCTACAACTGATCATGAAAAGTATGTTATGCCAGTCTCCAACCCCTAGATTATACCATGATAAAACATTCCATAAAAAGTCAATAGTAAATCTCATTTATAGGAGACAAACACAATAACAAATAGCTATGTGAGTTGATAAGAAAAACCATACTAAACACATGATCCAATCAAAATTGCGCAAGCATAAACCAGCAAGTATAATTAAATTGCAGTAATGTCATCAGTAACAGTACCAACTTCCCCTGATACAATACCAGTAGCAATGTTAAACAATTATTTTCACAAAAACACTATTTTAGAGTATACATTTGGTTCTGAAAAGTGGGAAAATGACAATGCATGTTTGGCCATGGGTAAGTGAAGATTCAACTAGTCCCATTGTCTTTATCTATGATTCAGAATAAGCAGATGGGTGTGAGAAGTGAGAACACTGAGAAGTTACAATCTCCAAGGACAATGGAGGTCTCTGATTACCCCATATATGGTGTCCAGGTAAGTAGCATCTCAGTTCCATAAAGATATATAGTCAGTGATGTGTGACAGTTACTATAGTTTAGTCAATCACCCTCCCTCCATGCTTGGCTAAGAAGAGTAGTCATTTAACTAACTCTGCCTGATTGACTTCATTAAATGTGGCATTCCCCATCTCTCTCTCTCTCTCTCTCTATATATATATATATATATAAATGCTATATACTTATTTTCATAACGTATAGTATAAATTTAAGTTTAATTTAATTGATTGAATCTGATCTAGATATTCGAAATTTATATTTTTCTAAATAAAAAATATGAGTGCACTACATTTATGTAGTATGACTTTTGTTAATTAGCACTGCACTAAGCCCACCAATGATTGAGCCAATGTTTCCTGTTAAATGTAACCATCCAAAAGCCATACCACGATTGGTCTCATCAGTTGAGTTAGCAACAAGGGACATAATGGCTAGTGTGACTATGGCAAGTCCTCTTCCATTCAAACCTCTTGAAACCGCCACCTGAATAGTCAATTAAGACAACTAAGCACTAGATGATGCAATATTTTTTTTTGATCGGCGAAAAGCAAACTTTATTGATGAATATAAAGAAATTACATCAATAAAGAGGAGCTTGGAGCTAAAACAAGCTCCAACCTCCTAGTTGGTGAGAAACCAACGAGTACAACAAGCACAGGAAACAAAGACCAGACAACCAGAAAATAAGGCACAAACAGCACCAAAGCCGAAAATGTCACACTTTTAAACAGCAAACAGATCACTTCCTACAACATCCCTACCAAGCAGAACCGTAGCACTTCGAGGCAGAAAAACAGACTAGGCATAGAAGATTATTTAAACTACATCCATCCTTCAACCTAACCAAGCACCAAGATTATTTAAACCACCATAGCAGCAAGACTGATCAGACAGATCAGAGCACAACAGCAAACAGCCATGCACCAGAACAGAACAACACCCAGATATAATAGAAAAACAGCAGAACACAGGTTACCACCCTCAGTGCAGGATATAGAATTTCACATTTTGCAAATTGAACACCAAATCATCAACTGAATAACAAAAGGAAGGGGTAGAGGCTCTGAACCACAAAGCAATCCGTATTTTGATAAGATCACACAACTTCTTGAAATCCAACTGTGACTCATTAAAAATAATTTCATTCCTCTGCTTCCATAAGGACCAAAGCACTGCCAGTGGGATTAGCCTCCAGATTGCCTTCAATCTGTTGTTGCATCTAAACCCAGTCCACCATTGAATAAGACCAACCACTGAACCCGGCTGCACCCATGATACACCCCACCATCCAATAATATGAGACCAAACTCTCCAACTGAACGTACAGCACAACAGCACATGAGACACAGTTTCCCTTTCATCCCTGTTGCAACATATTGTGCGAAGGAAAACTATACTACGTCCTAATGAAATTCAAGGGTTGCAAATAAAAAATCTCAACACTCCCCAAGCTTTATTTTATATAGTACCTAAAAATATATGGAATGCCAACCCAGAATTGAGTTTTTCAATTAAGACTTATGGCACTAAATTTATGAAAATTTGGTTTTCCTATGCAAAGGATCTGCTGAATATTTGTTGTGTCATGGCTTTGTCAGGTTGAGATGTGTATCTTATGATCTGATTATGTTTGAGTCATCAAGACTGAAATTTTAGTTGACAATTCAAGAAGCCATATGTACTAACCTCTTGCCTTATTATTAAGCTGATACAACAATATGCACATCCATCTCCATTAATACCTATGAATCTCGCCATTGATATGCATAAATGATGTACATATCAACAACCCGGGTCATGTATCTCATAATATGCATGTGCACATGCATCAACATTAATACCTATGAATCTCACCATTGATATGCATAACTTATGACTTACCTACCAAAAAAAACAGCACCACAGGTCATGAAACCAAATGAAAATGGAAACCAACTCAACCACTCTATTTTAACATATCCAACGCATTCCATTGCTAATATTCTTCTTGTTTGAATTGCACCACTTGTTTATTGGTTTGGTTTGAATTGCATCTACATCTTTGAAAGACCAAAAACCATATTAAAACCCACCAATAACCTTTTTCCCACTTCTCCAAACTAATCCAACTCAATAGGTCCCAATATGCATTGTCATTTTCCTACTTTCTGTCAATGACAGATTCACAATGAGATCTAAATAGACACTGAACCACTGATGAGCAATCAATTAAAGGGAAGAATCATACTATTCATAGAGGAATAAATCCCAATCAATATGATAAAATAAAAAAATAAAATAGTTCAGTAAAATCTGAAAATAGTTATACGTACTAGCTGAAACTGAGCCATGTGATGTACTACCGCTACGTGATGTGGTAGGAAGACTGCCTGGTGGATGCCATGATGCTGGTGGATCGGGTATGACTCTCATCTTAAGTGTGGCATGAGTCTCATCTGAACTAGAACTATTAGAGCTTGATTGCTCACTCTCACTAGAAGAACTCTCGGAGCTAGAACTCATAGATAATTGTAGACCGCCCCGAACTCGCTCCGCACGTGAGGGCGCGAATTGGGTTCATAGCTACTACAGTTCGGACTCCTGTCACGATTCTGAATCTAATCTCACAAAGTGCAATGTAAGACTAATAAATCACAAAAGAGTCCAAATCCGGCAATTGGTTTTGGAAAATCGATTTTTAATCAAAAGTGCCAAACATGGACTGCTTTGCCAGATTTCAGAGTCGCCACCTAAATATTTTATGTTTGGGGATTTAGGAAACCCTGACTCATGCCTAAGGCCACGTGTCTATCATCACCAAAGTTGCATCAGCTTGGGAAATTGGGTACGAAAGGGGAAGGTCCTGAAATGAGCATCCCCGCTCGCCCGATCAAAGATCGGCCTCTGCTAACATGATATGTTGTTTTTGAAAACACATGCGTTCTTATTTCGGTTATTAAGCTAACTTACTATGTGATGCACATAACACACAAATATAGACTCAATCACAAGAATTGGAACAAAACAATTCATGTTTGTTTGTCGAAAATGGTTTGAGACTGCTACTCGCAAGTAGGCTAAAGCGCGGATTTGCCACCCTCAAGTGGGCTTAAAACTCACATTTTGTTGAATTGTCCCAATTCAAGCAATAAAGCCTCCATCCACAGACATTCATGTAGTTAATCAATTAAGCAAATAGCATCATGGCAACACTTACACACATGCAAGGATGCTAAAGCATAAACACTTACAGTGTACTCCAAGCCAAAACAGAAAACTACTTAGAAATCAATGCATGATCCTAGCTATGTTAGATGCCTAATGCAACACATGCAAAATGCAACTAAATAGGCTCGGCTATCCACAATGGCATATGAATGCAACACTTGATACATGTGTTTGTAGACACCTCATTTTTGACCGACCTTAAGACTCAGACGTCATTGTTTGTCCACTCGGTGATTGTGCATGTTTGTGCTCGTTTTGAGTTTCCGGAGCCTTCGGCTGAGCGCCTTGTCTCGGGACCTCTTAACTTTTTCCTCTTGGCCTGGTTTTTGGACCGTGCCTTGCTACTTTTTCCTAGAGGGAAATAGAGGCCTGTAGGCCACTTTTTGTAGCCGTAGACTACCTTTCCCTCTCGTAGGCCACCTTTTGTACCTGTAGACTAGTTTTCGGGGCTTCCGGCTGAGTGCCTCGCCTTGAGGACTCTTGTCTTGCTTCCTTTTTGGTTTGTTTTTGAACCAAACCCAATTATCCTTTGCCTGGAGGGTGGAACAGGGGTGTAGACCAGTTTTCCCCCCTTTGTAGACCACTTTTCCTCTCCTGTAGACCACTTTTGGTGGTCGACCAGCTAGGGTGGGTGGTCTGTGGACCACCTAAGGTGGTCGGCAGCCTGGCACCACCTTTTACTCTCTGTGCAGACCCTTCCTCTCCCTTGCCAACCAGTTTTTGTCCCTGTAGACCACCTTTTGTGGTCGGTCGAGCAGTTGAGGTGGTCGGCCGACCACTTTAACTGGTCGGCAGCCATCCTGCATTTTCTGCAGATATTTTCCTTGCCAGCTGTTGGGCACAGAAGGCATCCTCCATATACGTGTATGGAGGGATTGTTTCAAGCCTCTAGCTTGTCGAACAAGCTTGAGACATGAAATTCTATATAAGGGAGCCTCCTCCCTCTTGCTTTAGGTTCAGAAAATTGCTTAGGGCAAAAACATATATTTCTCTCTTGTTTCCTCCCTCTCTCTCTATATTTCTATTGGTTTGTGCCTTCAAGTGTTTTTTCTTTACACTTTTGCACTAAAGCACCTAGTGAAACACCTTCACTCTTGAGCTGAGATTCCTAGCAGTTTGTTTGAAGCTCAAAAGCTTGGTTTTGCCTTAGAAGTGGTTGTTCTTGTTGTGGTTCTTCAGGGGTAAGCATATACCCCCTTTTAGACTTGTTTTTGTATTAAGTTTAGGCCACCTTTGCATGCTTCTTTTGCCTTAATTTTAAACTGCAAAAAGGTTCATTTTCAATTGCTTAAAGTGTTTGTTTGAGGCCTCTTTGGTGTTGGGGGTGGTCTATCCCCTTTTGTGCCTTATTTTGCCTTGATTTGAGCTATCCTTTTAGGCCTTTGAGGTCACCTTTGTTTGGTCTTTTCACCATTAAATTCCAGAGGAATTTCAGTGGTGGAAAGTGTGTTTTGAGGCCCCAAATGGGTGGGGGTTGTCCCCTCTGCTCTTCTCTTATTTGTTTGTGGTTATGGTTCACCAAGTTAGCATATTTTTCTACCTTCTTGGGCCCCTATCTTAGCATGTTTTAGGCCTTGTTTTGCCATGATATAGCTCTGTTTTGGGTCGGTTTGATTGCCTCTTGCATGCTTCATACCCTTGTAGTGCAATCCTCTCTATAGCCTTAACATGCATCATGCTTTGGACCATCATTCTAGCATGTTTTTGGCAGCTTCGCGTTGATTTGAGCTTGGTTCTCCATTCTCTTATGCATATCTTCTTCTTTCTTTTGCTCCATTTTCAGAATTTGTTTCTTCTTGCAATGTACAATGTGGTACTTCCTTGCATTGGCTTCCCCGAATTCAGACAAAAATTCCCTTCACAGTTGCTTGGATTTCATTCCTATGGATACCCCTGGCCTGATTATTGACTTCTTTTCCCTTTTCTTTTTTCTTTTTCTTCTCTCTTTCTTTTCTTTTCCTTCGTTTCTTTTCTTTTTCTTTTTCTTCTTTTTTCCTTCTTTTTTTCTTTTTCTTCTTTTTTCTCTTTTTCTTCTTTTTTTCTTTTCTCTTTCTTTTTCTTCTTTTTTCCTTCTTTTTTTCTGTTTCTTATTTTTTCTCTCTTTTTTTTCTTTTCTCTTTCTTCTTGGTTTCTTTTATCCTTTTCTCTTTGAAGTAATGAAAACACCAAGGGAGAAATTCTATGATTTGTGAGGTCTGAAAGCTGCCTGGTACTTGCAGGTTTGAAAGCCGCTTTGTACTTGCCAAAATAATCGCCTAACGGCGAAGAGGATCCCCAAGACAATGTAGAATACCACACACAATTTTGAACCTATCTTCACAAGTTTTGCAAAAGAAACAACTTAAAATGTGAACAACTTTGCGCCGATAAGTCAGAATTCACTCAAACCATTCAAGGGATCCTTCTCAACACTCGAGCTTATTAACAAATTCTCATTCAAAAAACAAATTCAAAGCCTCTTTTTTTGTCTTCTATTTGTAGAAGGTCACATATGCATCACTATAGGCACAATAAAATGATCAGAAACTTGACTTCCACTTTCTTGTTTAGGAAAACAAAGACCTGAGGGTACACAAGAGCGACTCAAAGGAAAAGACTCAACTGACGCAACAACACAAGAAAAGACAACGAAAATAAAACGCATAACTCAACTATTTACAGGACACCATTCAAAACAAAATCAGCATCCTTGAGACAAAATAGGGTTTTCATTCTCCAAGTCCATTGGCAGAATTCAAAAAAAACTTCAAGTAGCCCGCGGGAGGGTCCAAACCTGCCTTCAAGTCAGCATTAACATCCACACCTAGTAGGATTGATTTTAGGCTTCCATATTGAGTCTCATAGATTGAGCCTCACAATTACCCCAGTTGTCCCTACACATCTCCTTGACCATGCTAGCTGGGGTCAAGGTTGGTTGTTGGCAAGCCATGGATGGGATTTATGTTATGGGGTGGCAATCTATTGCAGTTAGGGAGAGGTTTATTGACAGCTTTGGGATTTTTAGGTGGGGTGATGACCATATTGTCAATCAGGTCTTGAATTTCATGGCGAAGGTGAAAGTAATGATAAGTATGGTGACCATACTGCTAATCGAATATGCAATATGGAGTAGGGTCATGTCTAGGTGGGAGAGGATTAGGGAGAGGTCGAGGATTGAGCGGTTTGAGATGCCCTTTCTCCATTAATACCTTCAAGGCGAGGGTTGGGCTCATATAGAGATGGGTGAAGGTTCATTTTTTGGAGGACGAAGCATCAAGTTTAGGAACATTGGCAAATGGATTGGTGAGTGTTAGCTGGGTATTCATGGGCTTGGGATGGGAATCAGGATGAGTGTTTCTGGTAAAGCATCCCTTTTCATTGCTTGCCCCCTGATTCAAAATGCTCCCAATTTGAGTGATAAAAGTGTCATCCACAGTCTTTGCAATGACTGCGAGCACTTGCTGCTTGTTCAACCCTTTGACCTTCAAAGTCTCAACGTCCCACCAAAGATGGGCATAGAGATCAATACTTGCCCCCCACTTATTCTTGCTACTTGCTTTGACCATGTTCACTTTTGATTGGCCCAATCCACTTTTAGTCTGTCCCAAGATTAGAGAATCCTTTGATGGGGTTGAAACCCCAAAGGTCAAATCTGCCACCGTTCCTTGAAGGTCTTCAATCAGTCTCAAGATCTCAACAATAGTAACTTCGGCCATTTGGCGCTCTTGATGTGTCCGAACCGGAGTGGGTGTATCCATCATGCACAAATCAGTACTTTTTGGAATGAAAGCCTCAGGCTTGGGTAAATGGGCTGGGGTGATGTATATGCTGGGGTTGAAGGTAGGAAGTAGTGTATGGATGAGGTTAAGGTGGGCAGGAGATACTTGGTCATGGATGAGAAGTGAGTTGGTGGTAACATTAGGGTCTTGAGGTGGAGCTATCGTCTAGTTGTCAATGAGATTCTGAACCTCATGACGAAGGCAGTAACAACGATCGATGCCATGACCGCGCTGCTGATGGTACACATAGTATTTAGTGGGGTTATGTCTAGCAGGGAGTGGCTCAGAAAGAGGTTGGGGATCAAAGGGTTTGAGAGACCCTCTTTCCACCAAGACTTTTAGTGCGCTGGTTAGGCTCCTATGGACGGGGCTGAAAGTTCTGCCTGGAGCTCGGGTTGGGCTGGCTACTTATGGGTTGGTTTTGGCAAAAGGGTCAGCAGTTTTGAGAGCGGTGACGGTATTGATTCAGTGGGTTTGGGAATAGTGCTACTGGTAGCATTGGTACTCCCCGAAAACACCCTTCTTGTTGACTCACTTGCTTTGGAAATAATCCCTCTGTTAAATGCGCTCTCAATCTGAATCGCCAATTCATGAAAATTTTTGAAAGTGAACAACAGAGTGACTATTAACTTTTGTAACGTATCGGGCTCAACGTTCTGCACCACTATCCACACTCGGTCCCTCTCAGAAGGTCGATCTGTCATTTGTGCTGCCTTTGCTCTTCACCTTGCAACAAATTCCACAAAAGGTTCTTCAGGATTCTAGTGGGTTACTTCAAGCTCTTAGGTGGTCATTTCAATTTGGGTATTGTAAGAGTACTAATTGACAAAAGTCTCAGCCAAATCTTCTTAGTTCTGCTTCACTTTATCCTCCAACTTGGTGTACTAAGTGGCCGCTATACCCGACAGGGTTCTTCCGTACAGAGAGAGTTTCTGAGGCTTAGTCAGACCCATCGGTTTCAGGACGTCCAAGAAAAGTCGGATATGTACCATAGGATCTCCAGACCCATCAAAACGATCAATGTGTGGTATTTTGAATCTGTCTGGGAGCCTTACAGCAGCCTCCATGTACCCATCCTCAATATTGGGTATAGAGCTAAGTCCCTGTGCCTTTTTTAATTGCTTCTCGAGATTAGCAATTTTTTACAAGGTTGGGTCGAGATTATTAATATCAAGGGGAAAAAGCTCCTCATTAGGCTGCACCAAAGGTCTCAAAACTCGAGCTTGAGCCAACCTTTCTCGAGGATCTGGTCCTTGCAAATCTTCAGCTAGTAGAGGTGGGTCAAAGTTTGGCTAGGGGTCCAAGGCTGGATATGTGGTAGATGCTCTAGATGGGTATTGTATTTCAGTACTGGTTTCATCATGCATGGCAATTCCCTAGTTTAGGGCCATTATCATGGCCATAACTTCTTCTAGACTCTATGCCATTACGAGTCTACTGAGTTGGTAATCAAGGAAATGGATGAGTTAACCTGAGAGCTAACTAACAAGGATTTTGACCCGGTTATACTTGATGGATCTGAACCGAATTAGTCTATATGGGTTTGATTGGATTGGGCTTTTTAGAATGGGTATTTTGGTATTGGATGGATCTTTTCTGAGTAAGCCTTTAGGGATCAAATGGACTGGACCTTTGTTGAGTGGATTTTTTCTGACTGTGATGGGTTAAGGCTTTCCGGGTTGGATTGGGCTTAGCCTTTACAGAGTTGGGTACTACTCCTTTTTTGGCTCAGACAAACCTAGCATTAAAGACAAATGCCCTACCAGATCAGGATACCGGGTATGCTGGTCAAAACAAAGCAAGATACAATTTTTGGACCTGGTTCTGGTTCTAGTATGTTTCCACCATATCAAACACAAACCCCTGGATTTTGACCCAAATTCTGATTCTGATATGACCCTCAAGGTTTGAAAGGAACCTCCTCAAGAGTAAGACTCTCCAAGATTACATCACACATTGCCAAAGATTTCACATTTTGTACAAAAGCATTCAAAACACCCCTATAAGAGGTTAGGGTTTCCCTGTCCTAGCTTTTGGAATGATCTACAGCTTTACTATTCAAAGAAACGATATTACAATAGCCTAGTAAATAGGAGGGCATCCTGTTCTATGTTTGAAAAGTCACTAAGGCTGACTATATGCAGTTTAGGCCAATTGGTCAAAAGGGGTACCTTAGCAAGACTACCTAATATACCTCTCACACCTAACACCGAGAAGTGAAATGAGGATCAAGTAGCACAGCGGTAATCCAGATCCAAGGATTGTTTTTCTAACATGGTAGAGCCCATGACCGATTAACCTTCTGGCAAGCTTTTGGGCAAGCCTCCATCAAACCATCCAGGAATAGCAAATGGAAAACACAATGACTTAAGTGTACCAATGCAAATGTAATGCAAAGAACATATAAGTGCAGATAAAATTTCACATCATAAGTTTCAAGTCAAGTTCTCTAAATCCCCAGCAGAGTCGCCAGAAACTGTAGCTCAACTTTTCGTGCTCCTTTCAGATACGACTACCCTACAGTTCAGACTCCCGTGGTTCTGAATCTGATTTCACAAGTGCAATGTGAAACAATGAAAACACAAAAGAGTCCAAATTTGGCAATTCTTTTGAAAAATCGATGTTTGAATCCAATGCCAAAAATAGACTACTTTGCCAGATTTCAAAGTCGCCACCTAAATATTTTTAGGAAATTTAGGAAACCCATGACTCGTGCCAAAGGCCATGTGTCCGTCATCACCAAGATTGTCTCGGATCGAGAACTTAGGTACGAGAGGGCAAGGTCATGAATTGAGCACCCCCGCTCACCCGATCAAAGATCGGCCTCTACTAATCATGATGTGATTCTTATTTACATTATATGCTCATGTTCTTGTTTATTAGGCTAGCATTACTATGTGATGCACACACACACAAGTATAGACTAACTTGTACAAATTGGAGCACTTGATTTCATGTTGGTTTTGAAAAGAGTTTGTGAATGTGCCACTCGAAAAAAGTGGGCTAAAATGTACGTTAATCAAGCTATCCCAATTCAAGGAACTAGCCTTCATCCACAGGCATTCAAATAGTTTATCAGATAAGCACTTAGCCTCATTGTGAACATGCTTTACGTGGCAATACTAACATACAATGCAATATGTTAAAACAAATAAAAGCTCACCTAGTACTCCAAGCCCAAAAAAATGACAGAGTCAGAATAATGCATGATCCTAACTATGCAATATGACTAATGTAACACATGCGATATGCAATTACTACACTCAGCTACTAATATGGCATATGAATCAATTTGATGGCACGCGGTCTAAGCACGTATTCAAAGAAGTATTAAACTAACAATGCGAGTTAGAATGATGAACCAAGCCTTGATTCATGCAAGATAAGTGAATGCGAGGCATGAGAGATGCTAAACAAAAGATGATGTCCTAAACTAACCATCATAACCAGTTAAATAAAAAGGAAAAAAATGTAGGGTTGAAAGACATACACATTATTACAAGTTTGCGCCCTCACGCAGGAGGGTCCGAATGAGTGTCCGAAAGTCCGAATTAAACTAATTATTACAAAGCCAAGTGAATGAATAAAACTAACAAGCTAAGTTATTACAACAAAATGAGCTAACTATCTAACAAATCATTGCTACAATAATATTAATTACGATGATGATAATTACAACATTATTGAAATCATTAATTTACAATTTACAATGGAAGCACAAAGATGGCATGCTCGTAGAGGTTTCAGAAGTAACTTTGTCTGCCTTTCTTGGAATCTGTCATGTTTCACCTTCAGTCACTGCCCTCTACTTCTGCAAAACACACTGCCTTACCAAACATTGATGGCCAACCGGCCCCCAATGAAGCCCGGCTGGGCCTAAATAAGGCCGGCCGTGCCATAATTTGATGCAAAATCCTATTTTTGTGCTGTAAAGTGAAGACAGTGCAGACAGAGTTATTTTGAACTCTGTTTGTCCCTTCCACTCTTCTCTCTCATGGTAAGCCACAAGAGAATAACGAAGTCATTTTCAAAACCATTAATGAGCAAATTGATTTCTTGATGAGTTAGGGCATGATTTTGGAAAAAAATTAATGAATGCAATGAATTAATAACAACCCCTCCCTCCTATCATAGAGTGAACTCAAAGAGGGAGGTAGAGACACTTCAAGGTTCATCAAAACATCATGAATTGATGTAAGACAACCCTTGACACAATGGACACGGCATAACGTCCGGCCGAACTCAAGCAAGATACTTCATTTTCTTTATGTGGGTTGGTTCATTTTAACAATTTTCTTAGTCCATTTCATTCTTTAGTCCATTTGTCCAAAGTGATAATTAAGTCCACTAAATGAGAAGAAACGTCAAATGAGAGGTGATCCTAAACATGAAAGAGTGACCATGCCATTGACGATGAACCTCCGTAGAGATTAAGCCAATGAGCATAGGTCTCCCTTTCATGCTTTGAATAACCATCAACCGGCTGAAATAACTCTCAAACAAAAGAAGATACGAAAATAGGGAGGTTGCAGAAACGAACACATGAATTTGATTATTAGAATGAGACTCTTCACATGAAAATTAACCAAAGAAAAGCTATCAAAGCATGGGTAACACAACACAACAAGCTATATATTCAAAGCGTAAGCTATTTAAATGAATTAAACAGTCCCTAACAGCCCCTAAAATGTATTTAAAAAAATGTAGCTAAAAGTAAGAGAAAGTAAGTAAAAAAAAGTAGAGAAAAAGCTATGGAACAAAGCCTAAGGAGGGATGGCTATAGCCCAAGAACAGTCCCAAAATAGCCCAAAAACAGTGGCTAAAAGTGTGTTTAAAGAGTACAAAGAGATAGACAAAAGCAAGAGATATAAAACTAGTAAGCAAAATCAAGGAGAGGTGGCTAACCCCTCCACTTTTGAGACTTTTAAACCATGTTTTCCAGCCTTTTTAAGCTCTGAAAATTAGTATGAAAACCAAAGAAAAGAGTGCAAAAACAAAGGGTATGAGCTATGGGATAAGATGCAAGAAAGGGTGTTAACCTCTATACCCTTTGGTAGCTCTTTAACCCCAAGTTTCAGCACTTGGAATGGGTCCAAAACAGTGTATAAACACAAGAAAAGAATAGAGAAAGATTGAAATGAAAGCAAGGAAAAAGGGGAGAAGCTTATACCTCTTGGAAGAGAGGATGGTTCTTAGTTAACAAACTTGATTCCAACACCCTCATGTCTATGAAATATGGTTTGAAACTTTAACAAAAGCTTCAAGAACAAACTCTAATGGTGTATGTATTGTGTATGTATAGCTAAAGAAGGTTTGAGGTTCAAAGGAGGAAGGAAGATGGAAGGAGGTCTAAATAGCTCTTCAAAGCTTTTGGAAATTTAGCTAACCTTGAATTCTGAAGGAAGAGGTCCTATTTATAGAATTTGAGCCAAAAAAAGTCAAAAATATCTTCAAACAAAGATATTTGTTCAATTCTCGCCAGTTGTCTGTCTGGCGCCATTGAGACCTAGCCGGGCATAAAAACATATGGTCGAGCCTAAAAAGCAACCCAGGAAAAGTTTTCATTGAGGCCCGGCCGGGCCTTAATAAGGCATGGCCGGTTCTAAATGGACCCGGCCGAGCCTAAAAAATTTGCACTTCAGGCCCAACTTCAAACGGGCATATCTCCCTCATCCGGACTTGGTTTTAGGTGATTCTTGAGTCTAAATTGAAGCCCTAGAACTCTACTTTCCAATGGTGTGGCCTCATATCTAAATTCTAAGTGTGGAAAGACATATACCTATTTTAGTGAAGCCTGCTTATTCTTATCTTAATGGATTGATGCTCAACCTCTTCTTAAACTAGTTTTCTTGCCTCCTCTCCTATTTCCTTCAACTCCAAACCTATAAATAAGATGTTTTGAAAGATTTTCAAAGAGTTTACCTCGCTTTTATTTCCACTTTGTCCTTACTCGGTTTACCGAAAAGCGTAATATTTTAAACGAAATGCGAGCCTCAGAACATCGTAGAAGCATTTGGAAAAATATTTTGAAATGAGGGTTTTAAGGTCTAAAATAGTTTGGCCAAAATGGGGTGCAAGGTTTGGGATTAAAGCTTGAATCCAAATTTCTTCGTTGAGAGTTCAAAAGATTGTACAATGTAACTTTCATCATCGGGTGTTTGGAATAAAATGCCCAAGTCTTAAGGATGGTCAAAAATGGGGTGTCTACAACATGTCATCACTCAGGCTTGAGATAGCTTTGGGTTGGCCCTTTCCAATTGTAGTTTGTCCCAAGATTGGGTAGCTTTTTGACATAAAATTTCTGGCATTGAAATTTCTGGCATGTGATGTGGGCGATGATGGAACCAAGATCCCAAAGGCTAAATCTGCCACATTTCTCTGCAGATCTTCAATCATGCTCAACAGCTTAGAAGTATTTGGCTTGGCCATTGGTACCTGCCATGTATTTGATGCGGTTTGAGATGATTGGGGTTCAAGTGCATCCATCATACATAAGTCTGTACTTTCTGGAATGAACACCTCAGGCTTCGGTAATTGGGCTGGAGTGATGCATATGTTAAGGTTGTAGATGGATAGCAGTGTATGGACTAGGTTGAGGTAGGGAAGTAACGGGTTAGTGGTAGCCTGAGGTCTTCTTGGTGGACTTATGATCTCTTCGTCAATAAGATCCTGAATCTTATGACGGAGGTGGATGCAGCAGTTTCTATCATGACCAAGTTGTTGATGATAAGCACAGTGTTTAGTGGGGTCATACCTTGGTAGAAGAGGATTTGGGAGGGGTCGGGGTTCTAGGAGCTCTAGGTGCCCTTTTTCTAGCAGAATTTTCAAGGCTTGAAGAAGATCCATGTAAAGAGGATGAAAATTTCGGGCTTGGGGCCGAGTTGAAGTGGTTGGTTTTGGGCTATTATCAGCAAAAAGGTTTTTGACGGGATTGGTGACAGTGGTTACTTTTAAGCATTTCGCAGCTGTGCTACCACTGGTAGTAACATGGGAACTATGAACAACATTCTTCCTCAAAGGCTCATTACCTTCCACAATGATCCCTTGTCTGATGGCATCCTCAATTTGAACCCCAATTTCTTGGTGGTCCTTAAAGTTGAATAGTGAAAGGACTATCATTTTCTGTAATAGTGTAGACACCCCATTTTTTACCGTCCTCAAGACTTGGACGTCACCGTTTGAACACTCGGTGATCATCCATGTTTGTGTTCGTTTTGAGTTCCCGGAGGTCTCGGCTACGCGCCTTGCCTCAGGATTTCTCAACTCGACTATTTTGTGTTTGGTTTTGCACCAAACACTTGTGTTTTGCCTTTGAGGGGGCAGGGAATGGCCTGTTAGCTACCCCTGACACCCACCGGCCATGGCTTGAGGCCACCGGCTATGTTTTGTTGCCAACGGCCAAATGTTTGGCCGGCCGACACTCTAGATGGTCGACCGGCCATCTTTTTTGTTCAAATTGCATTTTTGGCCGGCCGACCACTGTTCATCTACTTTTGCAGATATTTTTGTGCTAGCTGTGATAGTTGGCACCCACCTTTGCTCCCCTCCATACACGTGTATAGAGGGATTTCAACCTTATTAGCTTGCCTTGGAAGCTTTACAAGATTGAATCTTCTATAAGAGGAGGCCTCTTCTCCCTCTTTTAGGTTAGACAACATTTTCAAAGAGCTTTGAGTTTTAGGGTTAGGGTTTTCATATCCTCCATCTCATATATCTTTCTCTCTTGTGTATTTGTGTGTGTTTAGCCTTACTATTGCACACAAACACCCACCATTACACCTTATCTTGGTTGCTGAGGGGCCAGAGGTCTGTTCTTGGTGTTCTTGGGTGGTTTTGAGCTCAAAGAAGCAGCTAGTCCACCATTTGTGAAGAGGGTCTTCAAGGTTAACATTCTTGCTCTTTTTACCCCATTTTTGCATAGCTTTTTTGACTACCTTGAAACTATTTTCAGACTTGGTGTATAACATATAAAAGTCTTGTTTTTGCCTACTCTAAATAGTTGTTTAAGAGTGTTTTGAGCTTTGAGGTTGTTTGACCCCTCTTAAGCCTTGTTAGGCTCCATTTTTGTGCATTTTTGGTGAGCTTCGGGACCATTGTGTTTGGGCCTCCTCACCACTGAAATCTTGAGGGATTTTAGTGGTGAGGATGGTGCCTTGAGGTCCTAAGAAGGAGAGGGCCACCCCCTCTCCTTGTTGTCCTTGAAAATGGCCATTTTTGCCTCATGTGTGAGCATCTAATTTAGGTTCATGTTGGCCATGTCCTAACTGATTTTTGTGCTTATTATGTCATAATCTAGCTCTGTTTTTGCTTGGTTTAGACACACCTTGCATGCCTTGCATACATGTCTTGTAATGCCATGTTTAGGCCTTAACATGCTTTAGGTTTTGACCCTTGTTCTAGCATGATTTTGGCCAAGCTTTGTGAAGCTTTTGTGTTGGTTTTAGCATGCTTAAGTTCTATTTTTGGTTGTTTTGGTCGACCATGACATACTTAGTGTAGCCACCTTGCATTTTGGCTTGTTAGCCTTAGGTGTGTAAATGTGTAGCATGCTTTACCTGCATTATTTTCAGTGGTTTCGCACCACTTATCATGTCATTTCAGTCCACTTAACATGCTCGCATGCTTGCATTTAATGCTTCTTTGATGCTTTAAGAGGTTGTGTTGTATGCTCCATGTTTAAGTATTTGTGCATGCCTCCATGTGTAGATCATTTAGATGCCATCTAAGTGGTTTTTGGGGCTTGCCTTAACATAATTTGGGACTGTTTTGGTTCATTTTGGTCATTTGCTTCATGTGTCATATGATCATAGTTTAGGTCCTTGGGCTTGGTTGCATGCTTAGCTTGTATCGGTAGGTTGATTTGGCACCATTTCTTACATGATTTTCAAAGCTTACATTGCATGCTAATTGTCCATGCTGTTCTTCTTTTAAGTAAGCTTAAAGGTTGCTTGATTGATGCTTAAGTGTTAGCCCATTTGCAAGCATGTTTGTATGTATAATTGTCCTTCATTTCCATAGCATTGGCCACTGTTTTAGGCTTGTTTGAGGGCTGCCTGAATTAGTCTAAGTCCACCCTTCATGCTTGAACACCCACATTGTATCTTGCATACTTGTTGGTTGCATTGCTTCATGCCTTGCATGTTTGTTTGCCTAGGTTCTGTGCCTAGCATATATTGCTTCATTACATGCTCATTTTGCATTCTTAGCCTCCATGCCTAGAATGCATTGCATTGGCATGCATGCCTTACCTCTTGATCAAGTGATACAAGTTGGGCCTCCTCGTTTGCTTATGTGCATTTCATTCCATATCAAAATGCATACTTTGTTTCTTGGGCCATCATGCATTGAAATGCGCGATTGGTGGTTCGAGAATCGGGAACCATGTCCCTTTGAGTCATAAACATGATAAGGGGTGTGTTGGTGCATACATTTGCTTGAAATGCATTGCCATGCCTTGTTCTGCCCTCTGCTACTGTCAAAAACAGATTCTGCAGGAAGCTTTGGTCGGCCTGCCATCTCCAGTGCCGACCTGCCATCTATCAATGGCCGATAGCTTAATCAGTGGCCGATGACCATTCCCCTTGGCCGGTGGCCATTCCTCTCAGCCGGTGGTGTTCCACAGAACTCAGAGAAGCAACCTTGGGACTTGTGCAGTCTTCAGAGGAGGATAACAATCAAAGCAAAGGCAACTTGTGTATGGCAGTGGCTTTCCGAGCGGAGCCGAACACGCATTGCATTGGGCCCTCTTCCCGAGGCTGTTTACTGCTTTCTTAGATTAGTTAATTTGCTTAACTAGTTTAATTAGTTTAATTGGTCTGTAACATTTTAATTAGCTTGTAGGTTAATTAATTGTATTATTCTTTCGGTCCTTCCGAGCGAGGGCAAAATTGTAATAAGTGTGGGTGCGTGTGTGCATGTTTTCCAACCCCCCACTTCCTTCTCCATTTTACTTACCTATTTTTTATGGTTAGTGTTAGGGCATACTTACTTTAGCATACCTTATGCTATGCATGCGTGCATCATTCATCAGTATTGCATGCACCGAGCTCGGCGCATCATACTAACTGCATAGTATTTCAAATCGAACTTGAATACGTGCTATTTGTTGCATTCCACATGCCATCCTAGGATTAGCCGAGCCTATTCTAGTGACATTTTGTATGTGTTGCATTAGCCACTTAACATGGACTTAGATCATGCATGATTGCTAACGTGTTCTTTGTTTTGGCTCGGAGTACGATGTAAGTATTTATGCTTTAGCATCTCGCATGAGTGTGAATGTTAACATGCTTACCATGCGGCTAAATGCTTATTTGATTAACTGCCTAAATGCCTATGGATGAAGGTTGAATTGTTTGAATTGGAATAACTCGTTGAAATCTATGTTTTAGCCTACTTGCGAGTAGCAAATCTCAAAGCGTTTTCCAAACAAACGGATATGCAATGCTTCGTTCCAAATTAGGCGATCTAGTCTATACTTTTGTGTTGTGCGCATCACATAGTAAGACTAGCTAATTAACTGGAATAAGAACACATAACGTTTTCAAAATCGGATATCATGGTTAGTAGAGGCCGATCTTCGGATCGGGTGAGAGGGGGTGCTCATAGCTGACCTTCCCCAATCATACCCAAGGTGATGACGGACACGTGGTCTTAGGCAAACGAGTCAGGGTTTCCTAAATTCCCCCATTAAAAAATATTTAGGTGGCGACTCTGTATCTGGCAAAGTAGTCCATGTTTGGCACTTCTTTACAAAAATATGTTTTCCAAAACGATTTGCCAGATTTGAACTCTTTGGTTCAGATTAAGAACCGTAACAAAATTGAGTTCGAACTGTAGCACGGAGGCCCTCACGCAGGGCGCATCCACAAATAGCCTTTCATGTAGATTTCTAACAATGATACGGACTTGCTCTTTCTCTAGAGGCCTATTTGCCATCATAGCCGCCTTTGTCCTCCATCAGGTAACAAACTCGAAAAAGCCTTCTTTTGGTTCCTGACATGTTGCCTCAAGATCACGAGTTGTGACCTTGATTTACGTGTTGTAGGAATATTGGGCAATGAAAGATCTGGCCAACTCCTCCCAGCTCTGTTTCACAGAGTCCTCCAATTTAGCATACCGAATGATAGCTATACCAAACATGGATCGGCCAAATAGCGACAGTTTCTGAAGTCTGGTTAAACCTATTGGTCATCGAATATCAAAGAAAAGGTGGAGATGCACCATTAGATCTCCAGAGCCATTAAAGCGGTCAATATGCAGCATCTTGAACCGCTCCGGCAGAGTGACAGCAGACTTCATATATCTGTCCTCAATATCCGGAATAGAGTTAACCCCTTGTGCCTTTTTGAACAGTGTCTCAAGTTTGTTGACTTTGAGCAGGGTCAGGTCAAACTCATACTCAAAAGGTGTCTCGGTCTGGTGAGCTAGAACTCTAGAAATCTTGACCAGGATTGGATCTACCTGGACGAGACGAAATGGAACACCCTCAGTCGGTGGCTCCTGGGCTGTAACAGCATTGGTAGTGGTACTAGGCATAGGAGTAACCACATTAGGTGTGTGCAAAGTAGGAGTTGCAGCCGGCTGCAGTTGTTGTTGTTTCAACCTATTCGTGACTTCGGCTTGGCAGGCCATATCATGCTGGAGCAAGTCGACTGACTGTTGAAGATGAATCAGTAATTCCTCCAGATTTTTTGGAGGCGGAACCATGATAGGGGTAGGTGGTTGTGCTCTAAACAAAGTTGATCTAACTTGTAGATGTCGGAACAGTGGAACCGGCGGCGACAGTGAAGCAAACACTGGTTGCCCCTGCACTAGATCTCCAGCCTGACAAAGTCTATCAACACAAATCTAGAGTACCCTGGGGATATTAGAGCCTTCTGAAGCTACAATTCCAGGACTACCTAAAAAGAGAAAACAGACAGCACCTCAGCCCGATTTCACTAGAGCAGATATGATCACAATTGAAAGACTGTACTCCCCACCAAATTCCACCCCACAAACTGATACAACTGTGCCACTGATATGAGCATTCCTGTACAGTTTCACTGTAAAGCATATATCAAGTAAAGAGAGCCAAAACACCCCTATGAGGGGGTAGGGTTACCATGTCTTAGTTTTGGCATGAACTAGAGTTTCACTACTTCAAGCAACTAGTTTCACAAAATCCTGCATATGGTTGAGCATCCTGTCCTAGTTTGGAACAGTCACTATGGTTTTACTATATGCAGTTAGGCCAAATGGTTAAAAGGGGTACCTCAGCAAGGCTACCTAATATACCTTTCACACCTAACACCGAGAAGTGAAAGGAGGATCAAGTGGTACAGCAGTAGTCCAAATCCAAGGGTTATATTTCCAACATGGCAGAGCCCATGACCAGCCAGCCTTTTGGCAAGCTTTTTAGGCAAGCCATCCAGAAATAGCAGATGGAAAACACAATGACTTAGAGTAACAATACAGATGCAATGCAAAGAACATATATTTGTAAATAAAATTTCACATCATGAAGTCCAAGTCAAGTTCTCTAATTTTCCTAGTAGAGTCGTCAGAAACTATAGCTCGCTTTTCGTGCTCCTCTCGGATACGATTTGTCACGCCCCATATTTTAATTACTCGAAAACATTACCAAGAGCCTAAAATTTGGGTCCTTTTTTTTTATTAATTAAAAATATCTATTATCTTGAGTAATAGAAACATAATAGGACATATTCTCTCTCATGATGAATACAACAATAATAATAATACATGCCAAGTTCCCGTTACGGAGTTACAAATAAATAATTACAAACATCAAAGTACAAAGAGATTACACACAATATATGCATGAACTTCCTAATCCTTCAACCAATCAATCCGAATTGTCTTCCTGTAAAAAAAATGAAACAACAAGGGGTGAGCACAATTGACTAGTACAAATCTCATAGTTCTAAAACAATAACCATCCTATAGATAGAAATGATCATGCATGTAGGGTGATACCATATAGTAAAGTAATGTTTTGTAATTTCAAAATATCATACGTAGAATACCTTTTTCTCAAAGTTTATTTGAACATTGTAAAGAAAACCTTCAACCATCAAAATTGTCTCTTTTTATCGGAAAACCATAAAATCCTTTTTGAAAACAAATATATTTAAGGAACAACATCATTTTAAATTTATTAACTCGTTCCAAAATATTCCTCATTTAATTTCCATCTTAACATTCCTCTTTTTATTCCCATTCTCCTCTTTTTCTAGTTACATTTATTATAACGTCGTAACCTCAAGTTCAAGTTCCCTTAATACTCCAAAATATCCCACATACATGCTATTCCCACCAATCTATTCATATTTGCTGTAACTCCTCAATGTAAAAATCCAAATCTCTTTTATAGTCAATAATTGTTATCCTACACCAACTCCAACTTATCTAACAACTACGTCACATCCACACTTATATTATCAACTATAATTCAACATATCACAACTACATCATATCCACACGTATGTTATCAATCATCATTCAACATATCACAAGGATAATAAACCCTTTTAATTCAATTTCTCAATTAATCACAAAACAAAACTCCTAATTTTTCCTTTTAGATACAAACAACCCGGTGAGTTCTTTATCACCAATCCCTTATCCAATTACCATTTCATTATCCATTCTTTTCAAATAATTTTCTATACGCATTCCCATTCCATACCAATTTACACTTCAATTGGTAATTTCACAAGTTCATCACAAGTCACATATATCATCACTGACCTCAACACACTTCACAACACATTCCACCATTTGCCGACTTCATATGGCGGGATAGCGGGCACCCAATTCATAGCACATTCCACCTTTTGCCGGCTATTATACGGCGGGAAGTGAACTCCCAAAAATCATTTTCTCAAAAACCATATCTTTTTCCGAAAACCATTTTCAACTTTTTAAAACCATCCACCACATTTGCCGACTATTATACGGCAGGACGTGGGCACCCAAAACATTTTTGAAAATCGTCCATTTTTTCACTTTTGCCGGCTACAATACGGCAGGACTGTGTAGACACCCAAAAATGATTTTTCCACTTTCCCCGGCTATAATACGGCAAGACGGTATGGACACCCAAAAACACTTTTCCCACATTTGTCTAGCGATAAGCCTAGACAGGGCAATTGTGCACCTTGAATTCAAACCACCCTCACATTTACCGGCTATTATACAGACGGTCGTGGCACCGAAAACCAATTTTCAATTTTTAAAACCATCCCCCACATTTACCAGCTATGATACTGACGGTCGTGGGCACTGAAAAATCATTTTTTCAATTTTTAAAACCATCCCCCACATTTACCGGCTATGATACGGACAGTCGTGGGCACTGAAAAACCATTTTTCAACTCCCCGCGCAGGTACCAACCATAACACAACCCAACACAACTCAACTCAACCCAACACGACTCAACTCCACACTACACAACTCAACCAAACTCAACACAACCCAACTCAACTCAACACAACACAACATAAACCAATACAATTCACATAACACACTATGGACTCGACTTTCTTCGCGCCCCCTTTTGGAGAGCATCGAATTGGTCGCACAGTTCAGACTCCTCTCACGGTTCTGAATCTAATCTCACAAAGTGCAATGTGAGACTAATAAATTACCAAAGAGTCCATATCCGGCAATTGGTTTTGAAATATCAATTTTGGATCGAAAAGCGCCAAACATGGACTGCTTTGCTAGATTACAGAGTCGCCACCTAAATATTTTGTTTTTGGAAAATTTAAGAAACCCTAACTCGTGCCAAAGGCCATGTGTTCATCATCACCAAAGTTTTGCCTCGGCTGAGGAACTTGGGTACGAGAGGGGAAGGTCCTGAAATGAGCACCCCCACTCGGCCGATCAAAGATCGACCTCTACTAAACATGATGTGTTGTTTTTGTAAACACATGTGTTCTTGTTATGATTATTAATCTAACATTACTATGTGATGTGCATAGCATACAAGTATAGACTCAAACACGAGAATTGGAACAAAAAAACTCACGTTTGTTTTTTAAAATGGTTTGAAAATGCCACCATCACGGCAGGCTAAAGCGCGAATTTGCCACCCTCAAGTGGGCATAGAAAACATGATTTTGTCACTCCGCAAAGTGGGCTTAAAACTCACAATCATCTAGTTGTTCCAATTCAGGAAATCAAGCATTCACCCACAGGTATTCATGCAGTTAATCACTTAAGCAAATAGCCTCATGGAAAGCATGCTATCATGGCATTATGCAAGCACACTCATGCAATATGCTAAAGCGTAAAACTTACTGTGTACTCCGAGCCAAAACAAAAGCCAATTAGAAATCATGCATGATCCTAACTATATACAAAATGCCTAATGCAACACATGCAAAATGCAATTAGATAGACTCAGCTATTCTAAGATGGCATTTGATTTAACTTGAACAACAAGCGATAAACACGTATTCAAGAAAGTGTATTGAAATACAATGCAGTTTGAATGATGCGCTGAGCCCCGTGCATGCAAGATAAATGATGATGTACGTATGCAAGCATAACTATGCTAATTGAAATATGCCCTAATCCAACCATCGAAAGCGATTAGGTAAAAGGGAGAAAGACGTGAGGTTAGAAGACATGCAGACACACACACACGCACCCTTATTACAACATTGCACCCTCTCGGAGGAGGGTCCGAATGAATAAGCTAAGCTAGCTATGCTAACCTAAGCAAATTATTACAAGTCAACTAATTAACTATTCTAGCTAATTAATTACAACACATGACTTGAAATTAACTAACTATTCTAAGCAAGCTAAATATTACAAAATGAATTAATTAGCCAAGCACACTAACTAATTAATTACAAAACCGGTAAATTAGCTACAACTGACTAAAGAAGCTAAGCAAAGCAGTTAAAAGAAGGCCTCGGGGCGAGGGATGCATGCATGCTCGATTGCTTCCTCCCGAAAATCCGTCGCCTTGCCACCGGCTGCCTCTGTTTGTATTCGCCTTGATTTCTAAACACTGTACCAACCTCCAGACTGCTCCTGCTCTGGACCCAGAACAACTTTGGACCACCTTCAAGCTGGTGGGTTGTCGGCCACTCAAGGCAGCTATCAGCCACCCTAAGTGGCTAGTCGGCTACTTCCACCAGCCGGTCGGCTACTCCCACTAGCCAGTCAGCCAGTTCCTTTTGCACACTCCAGATTTTGCTGCAACAGAGGACAACAGAAGCAAAGCAAGTTATTTTGCAGTATATGTGTGTACAAACACCCTCCTTATCATTTCTCAAGCTCAAAGGAGTGCGGCACTTGGTTCTCAAGCCACCAACCAAGCATCACAATGCATGATGGCCAAAGGATCAAGCTTGTACACTTTCAACAAATGCACAACAAACAAGGCACTAAGTCCACTACCTTATCAAGGATGATCAAAGGCAATAGAGACTAAGGGAATTGGCTCACTCTCATCACTTTGAGTATGAAGCGGACCAATCCACCTTATGTTCAACATAACATCCGGTTGAACACAATGCAATGCAACACAACAATGCTTATCTTAGAATGTTTTACTTGTCCACTTCTTTTTTACACATTTTACATTACCAAGTCATTCATTAACCGGTTAAGTCCAAATGTTAAAGTCCTCTAATGGGAGAGGGGTTAACCAAAAGGGTGGTTTAGGACATAAGAGGGAGTATGCCTTTGACTAGGAGGAACCCTCAAAAGAAGGTTAAAGCCATTTGAGCACAAACCCTACCTTATGCTAAAACACAACCTAAAGGCCAAACAATCCTCAAAACAATTTGAAAAATGAAGAAATAGTGGAGATGGCAGATACTTCAGTGCTGAAATCACATGACAACGACACTAAACCTTGCAAGCAACGCATGCACAACATGCTAAGGGCCGAAGGCATTGAAATTAGTGAAGGACACAACACTAGAGGCATGTAATACAATGCTCAAATAACCAAACCAGCCCAAAATAGAGCTACATCATGCCAAAATAGTGGCAAAAACATGCTGAAATTGAAGCTTGAAAAGTAAGGAATGCATGCTCCTTCATTGGCTCGCAAGCAAGATAGAAGGTGCAACTCTCAAACACAATGAAAGAGTGATATACATGAGAGTGTGATAGTACTATATGCTCTGAAATCACATGCTAAATGATGTCATGACATGCAAACACCTCAAGCAAAGCATGTTAGAAGCCTTAAATCACAAAGCTAGTGAAGAGCTTAACACTAGAACCATGCAACAACAAGTCTGAATGGCCAAACCAACTTTGGATAGACCTCAAGCATGCCAAAATAGTGGCTAAAATGTGCTGAGAGGGTAGCATGAAAAACAAGAAAATCATGCCCATGTATTGGCTCATAAATAAGGCACAAAGCACACCTCTCCAAAAGCACTTAAAGAGTGGAATATGCATGAGTATGGCAAGGCTACATGCACTGAAATCATGTGTGAAATGATGTTATGACATGCAAACACCTCAAGCATAGCATGTTAGAGACCTTAAACACAAAGCTAGTGAAGCCCAACTACACTATAGCTATACAAAACAAAGCATATATGACCAAGACCACTTAAAACAAACCTCAAGCATGTTAAATTAGTGGAAAAAATGTGCTGGAGCAAAGCTAACACATGCTAGAATAATAGGCTAATTCATCAAACATGCTTGGCTAGTGAGCAAGATTACACTACAAGTGTAAGATGCAAGCAACAAGTGACCCAACCAGCCAAAAACAGAGCTTAAACATGTTGAAATAGAGGCTAAAACATGCTTGAACTAAGCCAACACTAACCACAAAAACATGCTACTTTAGAATGCTAACAAGGCATAGCAAAGAGAGACAAGGAGGGAAGGCCACTCCCTCCTATTTTGGACCTCAAAAAAAGTTTTCTACCACTAAAATTCCTTTGGAATTTAGTGGTTTAAGGGCCAAAAAAATATTTTTTTAAAGGGCTTAAAAGATGGCATAAAGCTTAACACATGAGTACAAAAGAGGGGGGAAACACCCCCAACCCCAACAAGGCCTTAAACCACCATTTTTAACACTTAAAAATAGGGGTTTTAGTAGTTGAAACTTAAGCCAAACATAGCATGCAAAGGTGCCCAAATACTTAAGCAAAACAAAGCATTAAGGGGTAAGGTTCTTACCCTTGAAGAACCACAGTAGTACAACAACTTCCTTGAGCTAAATCCAATTTTGAGACCTCAAAACAAGCTTCAAGAGACCTCAGCTCCAATATGAGGGTGTTTGGCTAAGGGTGGTAGTGTAAATTTGTGAAGAAATCTCACTTTCAAGCACTAGAGAGAGAGAGAGAGAGAGAGAGAGAGAGGGAGAAAATTTCAACCCTGAAATTTGTCCTCAAAATTCTAAACCCTCAAGAAGGGGAGGACCTCTCCTTTTATAGAAATCCAAGCCAAAAGCTTGTTTCCATCCCTCCATACACGATGCACCTAGTGACCAACAGCTGGCACAGTTGGCACCAGAAATATCTGAAAAACAAGAAAAATGGCCGTCGGCCACTTCTCCTAGCCGACTGGCCACTTCAAGTGGCTGGCAAATGAGAAAAGTGGCTGACAAGACTGAAAAGCAAGAAAAGTGGCCGTCGGCCACTTGAGGTGGCCGGTCGGCCACCCCCACTAGCTGGTCAGCTACTTCAAGTAGCTGACAAGAGGAAAAAGTGGCTGACAAGGGCCAAAAGTGGCTAACAAAGCCTCTCCTTCCTCCAGGCAAATGGCACCAAGTTTGGCCCAAAAACAAGGCCAAAACACAGAGAGTTTAGAGGCTCAAAGACAAGGCACGTAGCCGAGACCTTCGGGCGCTCAAAATGAGCACAAACATGCGCAATCATCGAGTGCACAAACGATGACATCTAAGTCTTAAGGCCAGTCAAAAATGGGGTGTCTACAGTTGCCCCTCTTTGAAAGAACTCAAAAGTCATGAAATGACATGAGTGAATGTCAAAGCCCAGAGATGACCCATTTTTGACAAGGCCAAAGACTTTAGACAAACAAGCAAGATAATAACAAAGATGCACCCACAGGCTGGGGCAAAATGCAAGTGATACGCACGATGCCGAACATAACTTATGATCATGCAATGAGGGCTGTAATAAAACATCTAGATACAAATGTTATGCAAGAAAATGCTACAGTAAACTCGTTCATAAGCAAGTAATCATGAACCAAACCACATTTCATGCAGAAAGGATGTAAGAAAATTATGCAATCTTAACTATGCCTCACGCAAAAAGGGCAAAAAGCGACTATCGGGAATACCCAAAGCCTCAAACGAAACACCTCTTAACGTGTCACATAAGAAAGACGTAAAGCGACCACCTCTCAGCGTATCACACGCGAGAGAGGGAAAGCGAAACACCACTCAGTGTATCACACACAAGAGAGGCAAAGGACGCACCTCTCAACGTATCACACGCGAAAGAGGGAAAAGCGAAACACCTCTCAGCGTATCACACATGAGAGAGGGAAAAGACGCACCTCTCAGCGTATCACACACAACAGAGGGAAAGGATGCACCTCTCAGTGTATCACATGCGAGAGAGGGAAAAGAAAAGCACCTCTTAGCATATCACACGCGAGAGTGGGAAAGGACGCACCTCTCAGCATATCACACGCAAGAGAGGGAAAGCGAAACACCTCTCAACGTATCACACGTGAGAGACGGAAAGGACGCACCTCTTAGCGTATCACACGCTAGAGAGGGAAAGGATGCGCCTCTCAGCGTATCACACGCGAGAGAGGGAAAGGAACCACCTCTTGGCGTATCACACGCGAGAGAGGGAAAACAAGCACCTCTCAGCGTATCACACGCAAAAGAGGGAAAGCGAAACACCTCTCAGCATATCACACGCGAGAGAGGGAAAGAAAGCACCTCTCGACTGTAGACACCCCATTTTTGACCGACCTTAAGACACAGACATCATCGATTGAGTGCTCAATGATAGTGCATGTTGTGCTCGTTTCAAGGTTTCGAAGTTTTGGCTGAGAGCCTTGTCTCCGGGTCTCTGAACTCTTTGTGCTTCGGCTCGGTTTGTGGACCAAGCCTTGTTTTCCTTGCCTCAGGAAGGGAGAGGTTTTGTAGACCATCTCTTTGTGGTCGTAGACCACTTTTCATGGTCATAGACCACTTTTCCCATTTGGAGGCTAGTTTTCGATTTTCGAAGCCTTCGGTCACGCGCCTTGTCTCGGGACCGCTTAACGTTCTCCGTTTGGTGTGGTTTTTGAACCACACCTTGTTTCCTTGGCCTAGAGGGCCACTGTGGTTTGGGAGACCACGTTTGTGGTCTTAAACCACTTTTGGTGCTTGTCAGCTAGTTTTCGAGGCTCCCGGCTGCGCGCTTTGCCTCCCGAACTTTCGTCTTGCATGCGTTTTGGTTTGTTTTTGGTACAAACCTTATTTTCCTTGTTTGGAAGGTGATACAAGGGTGGGAGACTAGTATTTCCCCTTGGAGACCACTTTTCTTCTCGCCAGCCAGTTTTCTGATCTGACAACTGGTCTCCTGGGTCTTTGGGCCACCTTTTCTGGTCGGCCACCCCACCCCTGGCTTGTTTTCAGTGTGCTGATCATCTCCCACCATGGCCGACTAGTTGTCTTCTTGGGAGACCACTTAAGGTGGTCGTCCGACCACTTGAAGTAGCTGGTTGACCACTTCAAGTGGTCGGCTGCTTTTTGCCACCTTTTTGGAGATATTTTCCTCCAGCTGGCACAGTTGGAGGACACGTGTATAGAGGGATTGCCTTGAACCTTAGCTTCCTTAAGAAGCTTTGCTTTTGGTTCTCTATAAGAGAGAACCATCTCCTCCCTCCTCTAGGTTCAGAAATTAGAGATGGGAGTGATACATATAGCTTTGTATCTATATCTCCTTGTTTGATCTTATTTTGTGCATAAAAGTGTCATTTTGTCTCACTTTAACACACAAACACACACTCAAACACCTTGCTTGTGTTGCTGAGGCTTCTTGAAGAAGTTTTTAGTGTTCTTGGGCTGGTTTGACCTCAAAGAGGTTGCTGGAGTTGCAGTAGTAAAGAAGCTCTTCAAGGGTGAGTCTTTAACCCTTAAATCCCCCATTCTTGCTTAAGCTTTTGGACCCTCTTCCATGTTGTTTTAAGCTTAACTTCCTACTGCAAAAAGTTCTATTTTTGTGTGCTTTAGATCTTTGTTTAAGGTCACTTTTGTGTTTGGGGTTGTTTACCCCCTCTTAGGCCTTGTTTGGCCTTGCTTTTGTGCCTTCTTTGTGAGCCTTTGGGACCACCTTGTTTTGGCCTTCTCACCACTGAAACTCAGAGGAATTTTAGTAGTGGGAAGGGTGTTTTGAGGTCCCAAATGGGAGAGGGTCATCCCCTCTCCTTGTGTCTTCAATACTTGTCTTGAATGCGTCATGTGTGAGCATGTTTGTTAAGCTTATGTTGGCCATATCTTAGCTTGTATTTGTGGCTATTTTTCTATGGCATGCCACTGTTTTTGCTTGGTTTTGTCACTCCATGCATGCCTAATACACTTGTAGTGTAAATCATACAAACTAGTCTTGTATGCTTCATGAAGTAGCATGTCATTCTAGCTTGTTTTCTTTCCATTTCAGCGTGTTTTTGGTGATGTCTTGTCATGTCATACCTCTGTTAGGGTTTGGTTTGGTTAGCCTTTGCATGCTCCTTGCACTTGTAGTGCATTTCCATGAAATAGCCTAACATGCATCACGCTTTGACATGTCATTCTAGCATGCTTTTGGCTTAACTTCAAGAAACTTTTGTCCATGTTTTAACATGCTTGAGCTTTGATTTTTGTTGTTTTGGCCATGCATGACTTGCTTTGTATAGTCATGGTTCAATCTAGCTTGCTAGCTTTGTGCATCAAGTCCACTAGCATGCATTACTTGGACTATTTGAATGATTTGGCATCATTTATAATGTGATTTCAGTCCATGTTTCATGGTCTTGCACTTGCATTTTTGTGCTCTTTCAATGCGTTGGAGGGTTGGCCCCTTTATGCCTTAACATGAGTCATTGTGTATGCCTTCATGCCTAAGCTTGCAATCCATCATTTCAGTGTGTTTTTGGGGTTATTATGCTATGATATAACTCTGATTTTTGCTGGTTAAGTCATCCCATGCTTGGTCTTAATAGGTGTAGTGTAATCCACCTTATTTACCTTGTATGCATCATGTCTTATGCCCCTTATGCTAGCATGTTTTGGCTTCCTTCCATGCATGTTTTAGACTCATTTTAACATGTTCTAGGACTGTTTTGGGTTGCCTTAGCCATATGCTTCATGTTTTGTATAGCTATAGTACAAGTGCTCTTGCTTGCTTCAAGCTTTGAGCATCATAGCATGCTTCATTTGTGTTGTATACATTATTTGGCATCACTTAACATGACATTTCAGAGCATTTAGGACTGCCATGTTCTCACTTCTTTCATGCTTTGAATGCCTTTGAGTGTTGTGCATTGTTGCCTTACTTGCTGCCTAGCTTGTATGCTTACATGCCTAGGTCTTTGACCCTCCATCTTAGCATGTTTTGGTCCATGTTTTGACCTATTTCAGCTCTGTCCATGGTTGGTTCATGCATTTTTACCATGTATTGCATGTCCCTAGAGTAATCCTCTTTGTTAGTTTTCATGCTTTAGGATTCTTGCATGCTTCACTTGCTTTGTTTGAATGATTTGGCATCATTTCTTACCTAATTTCAGTGCATTTAGTGTTGCTACACTTCCACTTTTGTAATTATTTGAGCACTCTTGAGAGTTGTGCTCTTTAGCCTAATTGGTGAGCCAATTGGCATGCATGCTTATATATGCCTTTGGTGCCTTGGTTTCATCATTATGGCCACTGATTTGGGCATGACTGAGGTCTACCCCTTTTGGTTTAAGTCCATTTAGCATGTTCACTTGCATGTTGCTTGCATGCTTATCTTACTTTGCATTGTGTATGTTATGTAGTCCTTTGCATTGTGCATGCCAAGTTGTTCCTTGCATTGAGTATGCATGTTCCTAACATTGCTAAGTTGCCCTTGTAGCATTGCATTGTGCATGCATGCATTAGCATTGTTCGCATGTCATTAGCTTTGTTAAGTTGACCATGTCACATTGCATTGACTATGCTAAGTAGTTGTTTGCATTAAGCATGCCATGTTTTGTGTTGCATTGTGTTTGGATTAGGTGTTTGTCCAAACACGAGGAACGAGGGACGTTTCATACTTGAAGTGATGAAACGTGCCTCAATTCTCGGTCGCTGACCCTGTTGATCATACATGATAGAGTTTTAGGCCTTATGTGTTTACTTGTGCATTCATTTTATATTGAATTGTGCAACTTCGCCTCTCGGCCATCATGCATTGAAATGCGCGATTGGTGGCCCGAGGGTTGAGAACCGCACTCCCTTGAGTTCATGACATGATAGGGAGGGTGGTTGTGCACACATACCTTGCAAATACATTGCCATGCCCTTTCTTGCTCTTTGTTGCAGCAAACTGGAATTCAGCAGCAACTGGTCGGCCAGCCAAAAAAACTAGCTGGCCGACCACTTTTCCTGGCTTTCAACAAAGATAGGTGGTCGGCCATGGCTGCTGACACCAACAACTGGTCGACCACCCTCCTACAAGTTCCCAAGATGTGTTAGAAGCTATCTAGAGCTTGGTGCAAGGTTCTGAGGACAATTGAAAACAGAGGCAAATCGAGGCATCGCATTGGATTTCCGAACGAGGCGATTGGGCATGCATCCAGTCTTCTCCCTCTGAGAACCTCCTGTTTTATTGCTTTCCTTAGCTGCCATGCTTAGATAGCTAACTTATGCTTTGGTTTGTACCTTTAATAGTTAATGCGTTTAGCTATTTCAATTTGTTTTGTAATAGTTAGTTAACAAGGATTAGTTAATTAATTTGTGTTGTAATAATTAGTTTAATTAGCTTAGATTAGCTAGTTAGCTTCTTATTCGGTCTCTCCCTCGAGAGGGCCAATTGTTGTAATAAGCGTGTGTGTGTGTGATGCATCTCTTCCAACTTCCATTTCTTTCTCCCTTTTACTTAACCGCTTACGATGGTTAGTTTTAGGGCATATTTCGATTAACATACCTTATGCTTGCATGCGTGCATCCATTCATCTGTTTTGCATGCACCGGGCTCGGCACATCACACTAACCGTATTGTATTTCAATACATTTACTTGAATACGTGTTCAAAGGCATGTTACCAAGTTGCATTTCACATGACATCTTAGAATAGCCGAGCCTATCTAAGTTGCATTTTTGCATGTGCTGCATTAGCCATCTTAACATGAACTAGGATCATGCATGATTTCTAACTAGTTCTTTGTTTTGGCTCAAAGTACATTATGAGTGTTTACGCTTTAGCATACTGCATGTGTATTATTGATTACCATGAAAGCATACTTGCCATGAGGCTAACTGCTTATGTGATTAACTGCCTGAATGCCTATGGGTGAAGGTTGGATTGCTTGAATTGGAACAATTCATTGAAATCCGCGATTTTGCCTACTTGCGAGTAGCAAACTTCAAACCATTTTCAAATGAATATGCAATGTTTTGTTCCAACTTAGGCGATCTAGTCTATACTTGTATGCTGTGTGCATCACATAGTAATTCTAGGTTTAATAACCGGAATAAGAGCACATGTGTTTTCAAAAACAAAATATCATGCTTAGTACAAACTGATCTTTGATCGGGCGAGCAGGGGTGCTCATTGCATGACCTTCCCCTCTCATACCCAAGTCCTCGAGCCGAGGCAACTTTGGTGATGACGGACATGTGGCCTTAGGCACGAGTCAGGGTTTCCTAAATTTTTTCAAAAATAAAATATTTAGGTGGCGACTCTGTATCTGGCAAAGTAGTCCATGTTTGGCACTTCTTTATTAAAATCATTTTTCCAAAAACGATTTGCCGAATTTAGACTCTTTGGTGATTTATTGGTCTTGCATTACACTTTGCGAGATTAGATTCAGAACCGTGACATTGAGTCCGAACTGTAGTAGCTCAGAACAAAACGAGATTCATGCCGCCCGCGCGAGCGCGGATATCAGAGAGTTCCCGGGAGCGCGTCTACATCGGCATATCACAAGCGAGAGAGGGAAAGCGAAACACCTCTCCGCGTATCACACACGAGAGAGGGAAAACGAGCACCTCTCAACGTATCACATGCGAGATAGGGAAAAGCGAAACACCTTTCAGCATATCACACGCGAGAGAGGGAAAAGACGCACCTTTCAACGTATCACACGTGAGAGAGGGAAAGAAAGCAACTCTCGGCGTATCACATGTGAGAGAGGGAAAACGAGCACCTCTCTTTGTATCACATGCAAGAGAGGGAAAGCGAAACACCTCTCAGCGTATCACACGCGTGAGAGGGAAAACGAGCACCTCTCAGTGTATCACACGCAAGAGAGGGAAAAGCGAAACACCTTTTAGCGTATCACACGCGAGAGAGGGAAAGGACGCACCTCTCAGCATATAACACACGAGAGAGGGAAAGGAAGCACCTCTCGGCGTATCACATGCGAGAGAGGGAAAACGTGCACCTCTCAGCGTATCACACACAAGAGAGGGAAAACGAAACACCTCTCAACGTATCACACGCCCGAGAGGGAAAAGACACACCTCTCAGCGTATCACACACGAGAGACGGAAAGCGAAACATCTCTCAGCGTATCACACGCGAGAGAGGGAAAGGAAGCACCTCTCAACGTATCACACACCAGAGAGGGAAAGCAAAACACCTCTCAGTGTATCACACACGAGAGAGGGAAAGGACGCACCTCTCAGCGTATCACACACCAAAGAGGGAAA
This sequence comes from Camellia japonica, assembly GCA_030407325.1. Classification (NCBI taxonomy): domain Eukaryota; kingdom Viridiplantae; phylum Streptophyta; class Magnoliopsida; order Ericales; family Theaceae; genus Camellia; species Camellia japonica. Next base: position 46,975,592 of record JAPPVO010000031.1, on the reverse strand, counting down.
GCAAAACACCTCTCAGCGTATCACACGGGAGAGAGGGAAAGGACGCACCTCTCAGCATCTCACACGCAAGAGAGGGAAAGCGAGACACCTCTCAGCGTATCACATGCAAGAGAGGGAAAGGACGCACCTCTCAGTGTATCACACGCAAGAAAGGGAAAGTGAAACACCTCTCAACATATCACACGCAAGAGAGGGAAAGGACACACCTCTCAGCATATCACACCAGAGAGAGGGAAAGGACGCACCTCTCAGCGTATCACACGCAAGAGAGGAAAAGCGAAACACCTCTCAGCGTATCACACACGAGAGAGGGAAAGGAAGCGCGTCTCAATGTATCACACACAAGAGAGGTAAATGACGCACCACTCAGCGTATCACACGCGAGAGAGGGGAAGGAACCACCTCTCTGCGTATCACACACGAGAGAGGGAAAACAAGCACCTCTCAGCGTATCACACGCAAGAGAGGGAAAGTGAAACACCTCTCAGCATATCACACACAAGAGAAGGAAAAAAAGCACCTCTATCACACGCGAGAGAGGGAAAGCGAAACACCTCTCAGCGTATCACACGCGAGAGAGGGAAAACGAGCACCTCTTAGCGTATCACACGCGAGAGAGGGAAAACGAGCACCTCTTAGCATATCACACCCGAGGAAAAACGAGCACCTCTCTGTGTATCGCACGCAAGAGAGGGAAAGCAAAACACCTCTCAGCGTATCACACATGTGAGAGGGAAAGGACGCACATCTCAGCGTATCACATACGAGAGAGGGAAAGGAAGCACCTCTCGGCATATCACACGCGAGAGAGGGAAAACGAGCACCTCTCAGCGTATCACACGCAAGAGAGGGAAAAGCGAAACACCTTTTAGCGTATCACACGCGAGAGAGGGAAAGGAAGAACCTCTCAGCATATCACACGCGAGAGAGGGAAAGGACGCACCTCTCAGCGTATCACACGCGAGAGAGGGAAAGTGAGACACCTCTCAGCATATCACACTCGAGAGAGGGAAAGGACGCACCTCTCAGCATATCACACGCAAGAGAGGGAAAGCGAAACACCTCTCAGCGTATCACATGCGAGAGAGGGAAAGGACGCACCTCTCAGCGTATCACACGCGAGAAAGGGAAAACGAGCACCTCTCAGCATATCATACACAAGAGAGGGAAAGAAAACACCTCTCAGCATATCACACACAAGAGAGGGAAAGAAAACACCTCTCAGCATATCACACGCGAGGGAGGGTAAACGAGCACCTCTCAGCATATCACACGCGAGAGAGGGAAAGGAAGCACCTCTTGGCATATCACACGCAAGAGAGGGAAAAGAAACATTGGGCATACAAGCTTGACGCTTTCAACAGGGTGCTAGTTTAAACACCGGGGGCACCCGGGTGTTTCTAACCAACGAGATGAGAGAGAGGGATGATTTTACCCAGAATTCCTCTAAATGAACCATACGTACAATATCATGCCTGCATAAGAAAGACACTCAATAGGTACAATGCAACACAATTCACATCTCATGCCATGATGCTGAGGCATCCTCAATGCATACCATGCAAGAAACGAAACCGAAGCATATTCTATACAAGATAACCAACAGTGTATATTTAATACAACAAGCATAACATGACAATGCACGTTCGATGCAATAACTCACAATTCATGTTCAATGCACCATGCAAATTCTATGCAATGATGGCGATGCATGTTTCAATGCAACAAATCAGAAGGCATGCTCCGTGCAATGATGAAAGCCACACACAAAAGCATGTTTGACAAAGGCAACTCAAAGACAACTCCCGATTTACCTCCCAGAGAGTTACAATATGTTAAAAAAAGGATACACCTTGTTCACGCCGGTTGATGATGAGTCTTACGTCGAAGACGAGAATTACAACTCCCGGGGAGACATTTTGAGTTGAAAAGTGTGCTTTTCTTGCACTTCCTCGAGGCTCAAAGATTCAAAATAGTCTGAAAACACACAGGGAGGAGGCTGGACACCTGTCAGCCACCCTAAAGTGGTGTCGGCCACCCTAAAGTGGTGTCGGCCACTTTGCCAAGCTATCGGCCACTTAGGTGGCCGGTCGGCCAGTTTTTGGATTTTTAGGGCATTTTGGTCCATTTGCTTGAGTACCTTTAAAAACTCAACTTCAAAACACTTTTCCTCACACACAAAGTGCCAAAATCTTCTCCTCTTGCTTCCCAAACACTTTTTCCTCTCAAATTTGTACTTTACACGCATTTTCTAGCGCCCCTCGCGAAGTTGTTTCGCAAAAACCTTTCAGTTTCCTTCGTTTTGAACCGAACAAAACTTGATTTCGGAGCTTTTTCCTCCACATTTACCATTTGAGGTTTGTTTCCCCCGAGTTTGTCTTGAGTTTGGAGCCTTTTCCTGGGCTTTGACTTTCTTTGACTTTTTCTCTTGACTTTTGTTGACTTTTGGCATTTTTCGCCCATTTCACTCATTTTCATCTATCTTTCACTCTCTTTTCAGATGGCAGATGACGTTCCCCACGACGGGGGTTCCCTGAGGATGGAGGGGGAACTCGACATCATACCATTGCCGCCTAGGATTCGGCCATTTGACCCGGCAACGTATCACCCTGAGGCACATGTGCTACCACCTAGCACAGTGCGCCACTTCACTAGCTTCGCATAGCGTGCACCCGCAGACCTTTTACTACGGGAGCCTGAGTCCCATTTGTCCCACGACGCCCCTAAGGTACAAACTGCACTCTCTACATTTTCTGTCGTGCACTTTACATTTCTTGTATAACTCACACCTTTGCATTGTATTTCATCTGCTTGTTCTGAACATGCATACATACCGTATTCTTGCTCATCACGAACACAACTCACACATTGCATTTCTACTTCTTCTGAACACATTCGCACACTGCATTTCTGCTCATTCCGAACACATCCACACACTGTACTTCTGCTCATTCTGAACACATTCACACACTGCATTTCTGCTCATTCTGAACACATCCCATACACTGCATTTCTGCTCATTCATGCAAGTAGACTCCCGTTTCACCCGGGGATATGGGTCGACCTCAGTGAGGGAGTGGTACATGGAGCTCCCAGATAACGTGCGTCAGATTATCGATGAGGCCAAATTCGGTCTATTCTGCATGGGGCTTTCACACCTCACGGCGAGCAGGACCGTGTTAGGAGCACTGGTAGAGAGATGGTGGGACACCGCCAACTCCTTCTATTTTTCTACCACCAGGGACATGACCATGACCCCATATGACTTTGCTATGCTGACAGGCCTTGAGGTTGGAGGCCGGCCGATCCCCTACGACCATGACATGGGTGAGTGGGAGACGGCTTGGGCTCATCTACTGGAAGCACACCCGCCCATCTTCCGATTAGGCACAGTCAGATATACATGGTTCTCTAACCACTTTAGGGGGACAGAGCCCATGATGATCGAGGCTACAAAGCAGTATGCCCGAGGATTCCTGATGTTCCTCTTCGGTGCTACTTTGTTCGCCGACGGGGCGAACACCGTCGGGCTATATATTCTGAGTGCCTTGGTAGACCTATCCCTGGTACGGCACTATGATTGGGGTGGCGCTGACCTCGCCACCCTTTACTATTATATGAGCTCGACCTCTCGCAAGAGCGGGAACGTTCTAGGTGGCTATTAGAGAGCTTGGGAGGTACGTCTTACTTTTCAACTTTACAGTTTTTGCCATGTTTCTGCTTTGCACTTTCTGTAGACTGCACACCCTGCATACACTGCGTACACTGCATTATCTGTACTCTGTACCCTCTGCATCTTGCATTAGTTGTGTATTCTGTATTCTCACTGCCACTATCTTGTTTTTCACAATTGTGGGCCTACGCCTATTTCCCAACGCTTGCCCCTGAGCCTAAGGTTGAGACACCGCCCGAGGTGCCGTACTCGCATAGATACGACGGCCGATGCTAGCCAAGAGCCCGAGAGACCCTTCCAAGTCTTCGACAGTACTTTGACACTGTGAGGGTGACCGAGGTAACTCAAAACTCACAGTTCTCCTTACTTTCAACTTCAATTCATTTTGCATATCTAATGGCAACTAAACATTTCATGCACTTGTTGTTTGCAGATCTCATGGCAACCTTGGGCATCGATGCCAGGGGTTGCCTGATTTCACTTTGCCGGCGCGTGGAGGGCTTCCCTGTATCGAATCTTGTTCGAGGGACCGGTAGGCCAAGCATGGTTCCTCAACGATCTTTTCAAGAGACAGACTGTGGGCCTACTACTAGAGTCAGTCCCCTTACCGCCCCCACCTTTCATGCGCACTACAGAGAGTATCACTCCTCAAGAGATGACCGATGTTATACGAGGCGCAGATTCAGACCGGTTCATCAGAGAGGGGGACTACATGACCTACCTTCAAACATACCTGATGCCTCCTCTAGCAGGTGTTCGTGTTCCCATGGAGAGGGGAGATGATATTGCCTCGCAGAGCAGGTCCCGGGCAATAGGTGCTCCTTCAACGAGCAGAGCTTGGGCAGCAAACGCTCCTTCAACAAGCAGGGCCCGGGCACTGAGGCGTGAGACCGGATGGACACCTCCTTCCAGGCAAAGCGTTGGATGGCCAGATCCCCCGACTGAGCTGACAGGCTGGCAGTATGGCGGGGTACCTTATCAGATTCCACTTGAGCCCCCATTGCCTGATCACCGATACGTGAGGACACCCGATTCACCACCGGTACATTTTACAACTTTCATTTATCACTCAGATATTCTTTCATTCATACACTCGTGAATTCAATTTGCATTTGCAGCCCTCCGCAAAGTATGTCGAGGGGTTACTCCAGGTGATGGCCTCATTTGAGGGCATGATCTTGAAGAGAGAGATGATGCTGCACTCCCACAGGATTCAGGTAATTTTCCAGTTTTCTTGCATTTCAATTATCATATTTCTGCTGATATACTGAAACTGACATCCTAACTGAACATTTTCCCGTTGCACTAATACACTGCATGTACAAATCGCATCTACCATATTGCATTCACATACTGTATCTGATTTCTACATGTACTCATTCTGTATGCCGTACTTGCATCTGATATACATATACTGAGACTGATGTATCCAAATTGCCTTTTCACATCACACCCCTTTAGACAGGACAACTAGAGGCTACTCCAGCTGCAGGGGGAGAGATTCTGGCACCCAGCCGAGGAAGACGTCAAGAGCCTACCATGCACGATGATGACAAGTCCGGCAAGGACGAGGAGTCAGCGAGCCTCCAATCAGAGTCATTTGGGGATGGAGGGGACGACTCCGGCTCAGGTTCTGAAGGTGGCGACGATGCTGAGAGAGGCTCTGAGGACGGGAGCAGTGGTAACTCTGGTTCTGGCTCTGACTCCGGTTCAGATAGCGGGGTTGAGGGTGACAGCTCTGAGTCCTCACCGCCGCGGAAGAGGACGAAGAGAGCCTCGAGATCCTGAGATGGGTGGCACCGACCCAGTTGCTTTTGCTTTGTTTCCCTTTTTGCTAGTAGTATTAGCACATTGTACAGCCTTAGGCAGTTTTATTTTCTTCAAAACTTGTACAGTTGTAAAAAGGAAACCATGATTGGAATAAAAGCAGCTTTTGACTTAAAATGTGTTGCATTTTACATTCTGAGCATCGCATCGCACCATTTTACACAAAAATGAGATTGATGAAAAATTGAACATTTATACATTGCAAAGTCAGGTAGTTAAACAAAATGAACAAAACAAACTAAGACAACAACAACCTGATAAGCAACACAACAACAACAACTCGATGAAAATAACAAAACGCTAAACGACACAAATACAACTCGATAAGCAAATTGCAACAACTTGGTAAACAAATTTGCGACAACTCGATAAACAAATTTGCACCAAACTTCACAATGAGTCGACCACATTAACAAACAACACACAGAACACATCCAGAGTGGCACAAAACACAGGTTTTCAACATCCTCAACACACAGGAAGGCCAAGGGCTCACTGCCAAAGACGAGGAGTGGCTGTCGGCCACCTATACTCACTATCGGCCACTTATGGCCATTGCCAGCCAATTAAAGTGGCCAGTCGGCCAGTAAAGGTGGCCGGTCGGCTACTTTAACTGGTCGATCGGCCAGAAATTTTGGAAACCTCCAAATTGTCGCCACTTGTCCTCCACTCAGTGCCTTATCTTCTACAAAAGCCCCAACTTCGTGGTCTCTTCATTTCAACTCTATTTTTGCCCCAAATGGAGCCATTCTTTGCTAAAAAACTCTCCGATTGGATGACAACCTTAGATGGTGTGGAAAAGTTAAATTTTTTGGGCTTTGGGGTAAATGCACTATTCCCGCTGAGCCGCACTACGCTGTGTTTTTTATTCCTCCATGCCGTAGCTCGATGTTGGAATCCAGTCACACACATTTTTAGCTTTGGCGGACAAGAGATATGTCCCACGATTGAAGAATTCTGAGTTTTGATTAAGTCCCAGCATGACGAGAAAATCTTGCCCCAATCTCGTTTTAGCCACATCTAGGCCTTGGGAAGGATGTACGGTCTCACTTTACAGGATGCCCGATCTTTGGTGCACAACAGGGAGTTGGACATTCCGAGCTTGATTCATCGTTTTTCCGATGCTGGCAACTGCGATGACCACTTTTGACAAAGTTTCTAGCAACATGCCCTTTGCTTGTGTATGTTGGCCCATTTTCTGCTTGCCCCTGGCCTTGGAGGGTCTAGCATTCGCTTGATCGAAGTACCTCAAGGCTTGAAAGAAGGTAAAGGCTGTATTGGCTTGACGCTAGCCGAGACTCGGATGGGCTTGGATCCTTTCCATCGTCGGGAAACAACCAAGTTTGCAGGGAGTCCACTACTATTGCAGGTAATGTTTCTTACCCTTCTTACATATATTTCTCACATCACTCGGCCCTCAAGCTCTATTTTTCTCTCAAAACCCTTTTCTCACTTTTCTCTCCACGTACATCTCTATATTCTTTAATCTCTCATTTTTCATCCCTCCCCAAGTTTGGCTAATGGATAGGTTGAGAGTGGTGGACTCTTGTCCCGCATATTCAGCACGCAGCTATTTCTTTCACCCACAACTTGTTAACTTCCCGAACGAGGGGTGGTGGTGCCACTGGATGTGCAACAGGTCTGCTGTTGACATTACTTGGCATTGCCCCTGGTTTGATGTACCCGAGATGAGCTACAGCATGTCCCGATAGCCTGGCATTCAGTTGGTTAGCTTGACACACTGTGTCCTCTATTTCCCATTCCGTTTCAGGCGTCAGTTCGGACACAACTAGACTTGCCCGAAATAGGGGATAGAATACCCAGCTTCATTTCTGATCCAAGGTAGACAGCTAGCTCGGTATCCCACTGCATGGAGAACAAGAGAACTTCTAGTCCCAGCTCTCAATTTCAGTTGCACCCTTTCTGGCGAATGCATAGCTTGGCTTGATGGTGTGGCACAAACCGGGCCTACTTTAGCGTCTGAAGCTTCCACAAGCTTTGGGAAGGGGCGCAGGAACACCTGACTATGCCCCAAGGTTATCGCTTTAATCTATACTTTCAAGTTTTCTTTATGAATGTAACAAAAAGCAACTTCAATTTGTATCAAGAGTCGGAGAACTCTGTATTGAAATCAATGAAATTGAGGGTTGTGGGTACTAAAAATTTTCCGTTTGATCCAAAAATGGTCTAAGTTGTAAAAAGATTAATTTGAACAAAGTCAACTTTTATTAAAACTTTTCAAAACCATTTTCGATAAGGATCACAACTAAACACACCCAGAAATCTATCCTTGAGATGCATAACCCTGAATCCAATAACTGGAAAGTTGTCCCTTGTCTAAGAGCACTACACTGCACTGCACTGCACTGGAGATCACAACCGAACTCTTGAATGTAGAAAAGACAAAGATGACCAAGACAATCACATGGACACAGTTGATTTGGAAATGTTTATGGCTGGACTTCAGAATGAAGTTGCCTACGTATCCCAAACATGGGAATCAAGCCTTACATAGTTCGGTTCCAGTTCACTCGGGCTTTAACACTCTCCTTTTATGCTCTAACTTTTGCCAAGATCGCCCTTTTTGGGTTTTCAACCTTGCGAGCTCAGTTTTTCTTATTTCAAATTTTTTGTGCTCTAACTTTTGCCTAGGTCACCCTTTTGGGTTTTCGGCCTAGCGAGCCACTCAAGGGTAATATTTCTTCAACTTATCGATGTTGATCGGCTGGGAGAACTCTAGGCGATCTAGGTCCATCAAGACGACAGCTCCACCCGACCAGATAGACTTGATGATGTAAGGGCCAATCCAATTAGGTCTAAACTTGCCCCTAGGGTCATGGATGGGAGCTCGGTTGTCTTTGAGCACCAAATCCCCTTCTTTCAGATTCCTGGACTTAACTTTCTTGTTAAAAGTCCTGGCAATTCTACGTTGATAACCTTGGATGTGGTACAGTGTGTTCAGCCTCCTCTCGTCGAACAGCATTAGTTCCTCGAACCTACTTTGCTGCCAATCAGCTTCTGCTATTTGGCACTCAGCCATAACCCACAATGACGAAACCTTAACTTTGATCGGCAGAACAGCCTCCATCCTATAAACCAAGGAATACGAAGTTGCCCCAGTAGAAGTTCAAATTGATGTCCGGTAGCCCCAAAGAGCAAATGGTAACTTATCTGGCCAGTCCCTGTAGGTTTCCACCATCTTCTACAGAATGTGCTTAATGTTCTTGTTGGCGGCCTCAACAGCTCCGTTGGTTTGCGGCCGATATGTGGATGACTTATGAAAAGCCACGTTGTATTTCTCCAACAAGTCGATCACCTCCTTCTTGAAGTGGGGACCATTATCTGAAATAATCTCATTCGAGACCCCATAGCGACAGATTATGTTGTTCCTGATGAACTTAGCAACGTGCGATGCCTTCAGCATTGCATAAGATTGGGCCTCAACCCACTTTGTAAAATAGTCTATTGCCACCAGGATGTACTCATGCTCGTTCGACCCCTTCGGGGTAACTGCCCCAATAACATCAATTCCCCAGACTGAAAATGGCCATAGCGAAGTCATGTTGTATAGCATTGACGACGGGATGTTCATACGATTCGCACGGATCTGGCATTTGTGGCATCGCCGAACAAAACCAATACAATCCTCCTCCATGGTTGACCAGTAATAACCCTGTCTGAGAATTTTCCGAGCTAGCATAACCTCGCTCATGTGCGATCCGCACTCTCCTCCGTGGATGGCCTCCATCAGGCGCTTTGATTCCTCAGCATCTACACATAGTTTATGCATTCCCAAATGGCCTTGCTTGTACAATTTACCACCGCAGATGATGAACTGAGAGGCCATTCGCCATATTGCCCTCTTATCTTTGGCATTTGCCCCTGGTGGGTAAGCCTCATTTTCCAAGAAGTTCCAAATGTCATGATACCAGGGGTTCTGATCTTGTACTTCATCTATCGCGGCAATCAACTCGTAGGCCAGCACAAATTTCTATTCGATAGTGATCAGTCACATCCAGACTCCAAAAGGTATGTCTATCTTAGAAGATAGAGTTGCTAAAGAATCGGTGAACCTGTCGTTCTCTCTTAACAGATGGGCGAAGTTCAGTTTTTCAAACCAAGGAATCAGAACATCCAAAGTCTGGTGATAGATCTTCATCTTTTCTTCTTTAAACCTCCAGTCTCCTTTTGCTTGAGACACAACCAGGTTCGAGTCCCCAATGACGTCCAACCGTTTTGCCCCTAGTTCCAGGGTGGCTTCCAGTCCAGCAATACATGCCTCGTATTCTACTTCATTGTTTGATACCTTGAACCAGAGTTTGAAGGCTAAGGGCATACGGGAATTGTCAGGTGCTATCAACAACACCCCTATCCAATACCCGTACTGATTAGATGCTCCGTCAAAGTACATAGTCCAGGTTTCTTCTTCAAGCTACAGAATGGCCTCATTTGGGAACAAATACTCTATTGCTTCATCCCTGTCCACTGGGTGATCGGCAAGGAACTCCGCTATCGCTCTCCCTTTCACAAACTTGCACATCATGTACTTCAAATCAAATTCTGAAAGAAGAAGCAACCAACGGGCCAGCCTACCCGTAAGCGCTGGTTTCTCAAAGAGGTATTTAGTAGGATCTAATCTCGAAACCAGAATTACGGAGTGAGCTAACAGGTAGTGCCTCAGCTTCCTGGTAGCCTATACCAAGGCCAAACAAGCCTTCTCAAGCAGAGTGTAACGGGTCTCGTATTCCAACATTTTCTTGCTTAAGTAGTAAATAGCCTTCTCTACTTTGTCCTCAGACTCCTGTGCAAGCATGCAGCCCATTGTCGTGTCGGTTACTGACAGATACAAAATCAACAGCTTCTCCAGCTCTAGCGATAACAACACGGGTGGGTTCTGTAGATACTACTTGATCTGCTCGAAAGCAACTTGGCATCGACCATCCCATTGGAATTTCTTTCCTTTCTTCAGGAGACCAAACAGTGGTTCACAAGCTAAGGTTAATTTTGCAATAAACCGTCTTATGAATTACACTTTTCCCAGAAAGCCTCGCACCTCCTTTTCAGTCCTTGGTGGTGGCATTTCTAATATGGCCTTAATCTTGGAAGGATTGACCTCAATGCCCTTTTGTGTAATTAAGAACCCCAGTATTTTCCTTACTGTAACACCAAAAGTACATTTTTGAGGATTCAGTCGCAACCGATACTCTCTGATCTGTTGGAAAAATTTCTTCAAGGCGATATAGTGGCCTTCTCTTTCCTTGGACTTGACAATCATGTCATCCACGTACACCTCAACCTTTTTGTGGATCATATCATGCAAGATCTTAGTTGCAGCCCGTTGATAAGTAGCTCCATCATTCTTCAAACCAAACGGCATCACCCTATAGCAGTAGGTTCCCCACGGGGTGGTGAAGGCAGTTTTCTCCCTATCTTAGAGTGCCTTCAAAATCTAGTTGTAGCTTGAAAACCCATCCATAAACGAGAGCAGCGCATGCCCAGCAGTGAAGTCCACCAATTCATCGATATGCGGCAGCAAAAAGTCGTCCTTCAGACTGGCTTTGTTCAAATCTCTGAAATCCACACATACCCGAATTCTGCCATCTTTCTTTGGCACCAGAACTATGTTGGCCAAGCAAGTAGGATACTCAGATACTAACAAGAACCCTGCATCAATCTGCTTGGTGACCTCTTCCTTGATTTTAAGAGCCCAGTCCGGGCAGATTCTTCGAAGCTTCTGCTTAACAGGTCAGGCCTTAGGGTCAAGAGGGATCCGGTGCTGTACAATTTCAGGATCGATTCCAGCATGTCTTCGTAGGACCACGCAAAAACGTCTTTGAAATCTTTTAATAAAGCAACTAAGCGCTTGCATTTCTCAGAAGACAACGTAGACCCGATCTAGACCAACCGCGGATCCTTCTCAGTACCAACGTCAATTGAAATGATTTCATCAACCAAAGGTTTTACAAACCTCTCCTTCTCTCGTTCAATCAAATGTTTCAAAACTGGAAGAATTTCTTCCTCGTCGTTTTCATTAAAGTTTTGAAAGTCCTGATTAATGCAATAAACTAAAGGCACAGAAAAGTACTCAGAAGCCATAGTAGTACCATTCTCATTAGCAACAACATCCAGCTCGTCTGATTCCTCGGTTACAACCGACTCAGAGAAAAAAGAAAAAAACGACCTAGACAAAACAGCGGTATCCGAGTTATCAATCCCAGGAATACTGGACTCTGACCCAGAAAAATTAGAATCTAATTTTGACTCCACAGGCTCTATGGAACTAGATTCTGGTTCACTACCTAACCCAGAACTGCTCGACAAAAAGCCCTCCTCCTATTGCCAAACGAGAGAGGGTGCGATAGATGCATCCAGAATGCTTGAAGAAAGGCCTACAGCCGTTTGATCCCCAATCATGGAAATAGAGAAATCCTCCCCAAAGCACTTCGGTGTGATCTGAGGATCTGAGAGGAGGCAAGCCAGCACTGCTCCTATCTCAAGTTTTGTGCCTTCGGATTCATCCTCTTTGCACTGTTCAGCCTCAGCTGGTAGGTCTGTCTGCTCTTCAGCAACTTCACCCCCTTGCAACTGAAGATCGAAAAAGATTTCAAAGCCGGGCAAACACCGCTTCTCTAAATTCAGCCAAGGCTCCGGAAAGTTGCAAAACGGGAAATCTTCCCCCTCTCAAAAAAAGCGTCCATTCAAGGTTCCTTGGATAGGTCTGTGCACCAGCTCATAGTGCTTTCCGGCTTGCTTAGCCTTGGCTCTTCCAGCCACCTCCCTTTCTTTCCTTTCCAATCCTCTTTGGTAGGCGAGTAACCTAAACCAAAGGTGTAAGGGTCATGTGGCATTTCAGCCAATGCAACGATGCCCTTCCGGCCACTTTGTCCCAATCCCATTCTGGGCATGTGTTGAAGCTTGTTCATGAGGTAGACAGATTGTGCACTAACATACAACCCCTCATCAACAGCTAAAATATCCTGCACCACCCGAGCCTCGACCAAGGTGAACCCTGTCAGAAAGACATCCTCCGTGCCATGTTCAATTTCCAAAACTGGTGTAGCAACCTCTGGCGGCAAATGTATCGAAGAATTCCCAAAAACAATCGCTACTCCCTTCCCATGGGGGTACTTCAGCATCTGATGTAAAGTGGAAGAGACAGCCTTCACCTGGTGCAACCACGGCTACCCAAGAAGTAGATTAAAGGTGGCTGGAACATCCAAGACATGGAACTCAATGTCCTACTGTGCTGGGCCGACCTGAGTTTTGATCCGTACTGTCCCCATCACCTCCCAACTGGTGTTATCATAGGCTGAATCACCTAGGCTGTTGGTGCGAAATCTGCGGGCTTCAACCCGATAGCATATGTCGTTCGCGACGGACACACATTGATTGCAGATCCCATATCAACTAGGACAACTGGTATCCACTTCTCCTTACGCTCCACAAAGATGTAGAGTGGTTTGTTATGTTCAGAGCTCTCAGGCGGTAATTCTATGTCTGTGAATGTTAAAGTCGGTGAAGCTCCACCTGGGAAAACCAATCCCACCAACTGCTCGGGCGTTGTATCAATCGAAAGCTTAGCCTTGTCCATTGTAGAAAGGACGGCTTGTCCATGCACCCTCAAGGCCATAAGCAGTCCCCAGATGGAGATGTCTACTTGAATTTTCTTCAGCTGCTTCGGTATAGCTTCCTTCTCTAGCAGTTTCTCTTTCTGCTTTTCTGCTTCTTTATCTTTCTCGAACGCCTCCGGTTGGTCCAAGTATGGGGGCTTGAAATACTGCCCACTCCGGGTCATATGGTCAACCTCCTCGGTGTACCAAGTGTTATCTAGTTGGTTCTGGCCCCAATCCTCATCAGTATGGGCAAGACGCAAATCATCGTCTTCCCACCACATGTCCTCAGTAACCGACAGATAGCTGTTCGATTCCGTTGTAGTTGTTCCCATGCTCGCAGTACATTCTGTCCCAACAGGACTCTTGGCTTTTCTAGCCCTTTCATCACTCTCGATCCTCTCTTGTTCGAACCGCTTCAGCGCGGCTTCTTGTTCTGTGTCAGCTATACACAAACTACCTAATTCTCAAGCAAAATTCTCCATACCGGTGCTCTCAGGCAATCCTTCCTTGTTCTCAACCATTCCGGTCGTTGTAGATGTTCTTGTTTCTGATTGTCGCTGCTCTGATTGAGGGGTCTCAACAACATCTGGCTCGTCACTGAGCCAACCTGCATTATCCGTTGATCCATTCAGGTCAAACCAATTGATGCTCACATCCCCCAAGTCCTGTTCGTTAAAGAACTGCAGACTAGCAATATCCTCCTCCAGCTCCACCAAATCGTCCAACCACTGACTCGGCCCGTCCTCCCGGACCACACTGATCTCTACCCCAGTTGGCAATTCTACCATTAGCCTAGCCTGATCTGTTGACACAATATAACCACACGGGTCGTATGCTTTCTCAGTAAAGCTCCCAGATCCCTCAGGTTCTGAACCAACATTCTCATTCTCCTGCAAGGTCACCCAGGCTTTGTTTTCGACAATCACCACCACTGGCTTGGGTTGGGTTAATGGCGTGTTCATCATGCACAGGTCTGTGCTCTCTGGAATGAACAACGTCAGCTTCGGTAGGTGGGAGGGTGTAATATATATGTTGGGGTCGTATTGAACGGCCACAGTTTGGATCAGGTTTATCTTCCTGGGTGGAGGAGGTTGGTTATGTGGTGGGAGAGGGTTTGTGGTGATGTTTGGCTTCTCAGGAGGCGCAATCACCTTGTTGTCAATGAGATCCTAGATCTCATGATGGAGTCTGAAGCAGAGGTCAGTGTCATGACCATGCTGCTGATGGAAGGCGTAATACTTGGCTGGGTTATGTGTGGAGGGAAGGTTACTTGGTAGTAGGCATGGTTCCAGGGGCTTCAGATGCCCTTTTCTCATCAAGACCCTCAAGGCAGCAAACATAGTTATATAGAGAGGGGTGAAGGTCCTTTGGCCTCGTGGTGGGTTCTTTGTAGATTGTGAGGTGGCTCCAAATGTGCCGGTGAAGGGTGTGGCTGTTTTTGGCACGGTGGTGACCATGCCGACATCAGAAGTTCTCGCGACTGTAGTGCTACTTGTAGCTGCATTTGAACCGCTTGTAAACGCCCTCTTGGGTTGTTCCTTGTCCTGGTCAATCAGACCTTGCTTCATGGCATCTTTTATCTGTACCCCAATCTCATGCAAGTCAGCAAAGTGGGGAGGGGTAAAACGATCATTTTCTGTATCAGCTTGGGTTGAAGATTGTGCACAACCATTCTTATCTTATCTTTCTCGAGTGGCCGAGTTATCATCATGGAGGCCTTGGTCCTCCATCGAGTGACAAAGTCAGAAAAGCCTTCCTTCGGCTCTTGTCTGGTCGCCTTGAGATCACGAGTCGTGACCTCAATTTGGGTGTTCTATGAATATTGGGCGACAAAGGCCTCAGCCATCTCCTCCCAACTTCTTTTTATTGAGTCCTCCAGCTTCGCATACCAGATAGCCGCAATACCCGACAGGGTCCGGCCAAAGAGTAAGAGCTTCTAGAGTCCAGTCAAGCCCATCGGGAGCAGAATAACCGAGAACAACCTCAGATGAACCATAGGATCGCCCGAGCCGTCAAAGCGATCTATGTGAGGCATTTTGAACCTATCCGGCAATGTCACCGCCGAATCGGTGTATCCATCCTCTATGTCCAAGATCGAGTTAACTCCCTGAGCTCGCTTGAACAGCTTTTTCAAGCTTGCTTACTTTCAGAGCCATTGGATCAACCTCAAATTCAAATGATGTGTCTATTGGGTTGGCCAGTGCTTTAGACATCTGAGGTAAGACCGGCCCTATTAGAACGTCCGTATTCTCCTAGACGTTGGCTGTTTCCCTGGGTGTTGGAACCCTAGATGGGGGTGGGGGTGGATGCGAAGTAGATGCTCTGGCTTGTTGTGGTTGCTGCTGTTGTTGAAGCCTAGCAATTAGGTCTGCCTACTGGGCTACAACCTCTGCCTAACGAGCGGTGACCTCCGCTTGGCGAGCAGCATCACGCTGCATGGCCTCCATGGTCTATTGGAGTTGACGCATCATGTCCTCCATACTGACTGTGAAATACTAATCTATCTAAACAGGCATATGTTCTCTCTCTGAGGTAGAAACAGAAATCTCAGCCCAACTACACACAGGTGGGGTAGACAATGACTGCTGAACCAGCGACTGCTGTACTGATATTCTCTGCCTAACTGCCCTCCGTCTTGTAACCGGGGGTAACGAAGCAAACACTGGTTGTCCATCAATAAGATCCTCAGATCTATGAAGCCTTCTACCTCTGATCCAGAGTGCTCGGGGGGTATCTACCTCGTTGGAAGCAATGATGAAAACACTACCTTGCAAAAAGGAAAATAAAGCAAAAAGAAAAGAAACAACAATCAGAAAACAGGCAGCAACTCGGCTTAGATAAGGACAACACACAGTTGATATCATAAGCTGGAGCAACTGTACTCTAACACTGATTTTTGCCCCTAAACAATCTGCCTCAAAACGGATACATACTCCAACACTGACGTCCTCAGACTGGTCAAACACTGATGTCCTCAGACTGATACCTAGACTTGCAACTAATACATACATTCTTGTAGAGGCACACCCCAATAGCACAAATCAAGCAAGTAAGAGCCAAAACACCCTATAGTGGGGTAGGGTTTCCCTGTCCTAGTTTTGTCAGGAGCTAGGGGTTCACTATGCAAACACGCATTTTCACACAGTCCTACATTCGGGTGAGCAACCTGTCCTGGTTTGGAACAATCTCTAAGGCTTCCGATATGCAACTAGGCCAAGTGGTCAAAAGGGGTGCCTCAGCAAGACCACCTAATATACCTCTCGCACCTAACACCGAGAAGTGAAAGGAGGATCAAACGGTACAGTGGTGTTCCAGATCCAAGGTTTGTGTTCCCATCGTGGCAGAGCCCGCAACCAGTCAGCCTTATGGCCAGCTTCTCAAAGCAAGCCTCTGACAAACCGTTCAGGAATAGCAGACAGCAAACACTATGACTTAAGCGCACCAATGCAAATGCAAATGCAAAGAAACACATAAGTGTAAACAAAACAACATATCATGATGTTCGAGTCAAGTTCTCTAAGTCCCCAGCAGAGTAGCCAGAAACTGTGGACTCGGCTTTCTTCGCGCCCCCTTTCTAAGAGCATCAAATTGGTCGCAAAGTTCAGACTCCTGTCACGGTTCTGAATCTAATCTCACAAAGTGCAATGTAAGACTGATAAATCACCAAAGAGTCCATATTCGGCCATTGGTTTTGAAATATCAATTTTGGATCGAAAAGCGCCAAACATTGACTGCTTTGCCAGATTGCAGAGTCACCACCTAAATATTTTGTTATTGGGAAATTTAGGAAACCCTGACTCGTGCCAAAGGCCGCGTATCCGTCATCACCAAAGTTTTGCCTCGGCTTGGGAACTTAGGTATGAGAGGGGAAGGTCCTGAAATGAGCACCCCTGCTCACTCGATCAAAGATCGGTATCTACTAAACATGATACGTTGTTTTTGTAAACACATGTGTTCTTATTCCGATTATTAATCTAACATTACTATGTGATGTGCACAGCATACAAGTATAGACTCAATCACGAGAATTGGAAAAACAACTCACGTTTTTTTTTTTAAATGGTTTGAAAATGCCACCATCATGGCGGGCTAAAGCGTGGATTTGCCACCCTCAAGTAGGCTTATAAAACATGATTTTGCCACTCCGCAAAATGGGCTTAAAACTCACAATCATCGAGTTGTTCCAATTCAGGCAATCAAGCCTTTACCCACAGGTCTTCATGCAGTTAATCACTTAAGCAAATAGCCTCATGGCAAGCATGCTATCATGGCATTGTGCAAGCACACTCATGCAATATGCTAAAGCGTAAAACTTACAGTGTACTCTGAGCCAAAACAAAAGTTAGTTAGAAATCATGCATGATCCTAACTATATACAAAATGTCTAATGCAACACATGCAAAATGCAATTAGATAGGCTCGGCTATTCTAAGATGGCATTTGATTTAACTTGAACAACATGCGATAAACACGTATTCAAGAAAGTGTATTGAAATACAATGCAATTTGAATGATGCGCCGAGCTCGGTGCATGCAAGACAAATGAATGATACATGCATGCAAGCATAAGTATGCTAATTGAAATATGCCCTAATCAACCCATCGAAAGTGGTTAATTAAAAGGGAGAAAGACGTGGGGTTGAAAGACATGCACACACACACGCACACACACGCGCACCCTTATTACAACATTGCGCCCTCTCGGAGGAGGATCCAAATGAATAAGCTAAGCTAGCTACGCTAAGGTAAGCAAATTATTACAACTTAACTAATTAACTATTCTAGCTAATTAATTACAACACATGACTTGAAATTAACTAACTATTCTAAGCTAGCTAAATATTACAAAATGAATTAATTAGCCAAGCACACTAACTAATTGTAGACACCCCATTTTTGACCGACCTTAAGACTCAGACGTCATCGTCTGTGCATTCGGTGATTGCACATGTTTGTGCTCGTTTTGAGTTTTCGAAGCCTTCGGCTGTGCGCCTTGTCTCGGGACCTCTTAACTTTCTCCTCTTAGCCTAGTTTTTGGACCATGCCTTGCTGCCTTTGCCTAGAGGGAAACAGAGGCCTGTAGGCCACTTTTTGTACCCGTAGACTACCTTTCCCTCCGTAGGCCAGTTTTTTGTACCCGTAGACTAGTTTTCGGGGCTTCCGGCTACGTGCCTTGCCTTGCGGACTCTTGTCTTGCTTCCTTTTTGGTTTGTTTGTGAACCAAACCTTGTTGTCCTTCGCCTGGAGGGTGGAATAGGGGTGTAGACCAATTTCTTCCCATGTAGACCACTTTTTGTCCCTGTAGACCACTTTTAGTGGTCGGCCAGCTGGGGTTGGTGGTCTGTGGACCCCCTAAGGTGGTCGGCAGCCTGCCACCACCTTCTACTCTCTATGCAGACCCTCTCTCCCCCTTGCCAACCACTTTGCTTCTCTGTATACCACTTTTTCTGGTCAGTCGACCAGTTGAGGTGGTTGGCCGACCACTTTAACTGGTCGGTGGCCATCCTGCTTTTTCTGCAGATATTTTCCTTGCCAGTTGTGCTAGCTGTTGGGCACAGAAGGCATCCTCCATATACGTGTATGGAGGGATTGCTTCAAGTCTCTAGCTTGTTCAACAAGCTTCCAACTTGGAATTTTATAAGAGGGAGGCTCTCTCTCCTTTTCCAAGGTTCAGAAAATTTGCATTGAGCTATACATATATCTCTCTATATTGCTCCCTCTCTCTCTATATTTGTTCCATTTTGTGCTCAAAAGTGCCATTTCTTCACACTTTTGCACACAAACACCTAGTGAAACACCTTCACTCTTGGGCTGAGTTTCTTGGAGGTTTGTTTGAAACTCAAAAGCTTGGTTTTTGCCTCTGAAGTTGCTGCTTTGAAGTGGTTCTTCAAGAGTGAGTCATCATCCTCTTTAAAGCTTTGTTTATATTGCTTATTTGGCCCTATTTGCATGATGTTTTTGGCTTAGCTTTCAACTGTAAAAAGCTTCATTTTCAAGTGCTTAAAGTGTTTGTTTGAGGCCTCTTTGGTGTTGGGGGTGGTCTATCCCCTTTTGTGCCTTATTTGGCCTTGTTTTGAGCCATCTCTTTTAGGCCTTTGGATCACCTTTGTTTGGCCTCTTCACCACTGAATTCTAGAGGAATTTCAGTGGTGGAAAGTGTGTTTTGGGACCCAAAATAGGTGGGGGTGGTCCCCTCCCCCCTCCCTTTTGCATCTTGTGTGCTTGTGTTGATGGCTCACCAAGTTAGCATGTTTTTCCACCTCCTTGAGGCTCCATTTCAGCATGTCTTAGGCCTTGTTTTGCCATGATATAGCTCTGTTTGGGGTCAGTTTGATTGCCTCTTGCATGCTTCATACCCTTGTAGTGCAATCCTCTCTATAGCCTTAACATGCATCATGCTTTGGACCATCATTTTAGCATGATTTTGGCTCCACTCCAGCAAGCTTTTACTCATGTTTCGCCATTCTTAAGCTCTATTTTAAGTTGTTTTGGTCATGCATGCCTTGCTTTGTATAGCCATAGTGCAATCTTGCTCACTAGCTCTGAATTTCCAAGTCACTAGCATGCATTGCTTGGACTATTTGTATGATTTAGCATCATTTGTTATATAATTTCAGAGCATGTTTCACTCTTTCAATGCTTTGGAGGGTTATGCTTTATGCCTCAATCATGAGCCAATTGGCATGCATACTTGCCTAAGCTTTTTGGGTTATCATCTCAGTGTATTTTTGGTCTTATTTTACCATGATACAACTCTGTTTTTGGCTAGTTAGAGCATCTCTCATTTGCTTCTTACACTTGTAGTGTAAACATATTCATTGGCCTAGTATGCACCATGCTTCATGCCTTTAATCCTAGCATGTGTTAGCCCTACTTCATGCATGTTTTGGCCTTGTTTTGACCAACCTTGGGACTATTTTGAGTCACCTTGGCCCTTTGGGGCTTGCTTGACATGGCTATGGTACAAGTGCCTTTGCTAGCCTTAAGCTTTGGCATCATTTCTTACATGATTTCAGAGCATATTTCATTGCTACAATCTCACATTTTCCACTCCTTCAATGTGTTTGAGAGTTGTGTCTTCATGCCTTGTTTGTGAGCCAATGTGTATGCATGCTTGTATAAACTTTCGGACTCCCTTTTCAGCATGTTTTAGCCTTTGTTTTGGCATGGTGGGGCTCTATCCATAGTTGGTTTAAGTCCATTGAGCATTGTATGGCATGCCTCTTGTATGATGCTCTTTACTTGCTTTGATGCTTTAGCTTCCAAACATGCCATACATGCATTGTTCACATGGTAGAACCTTGTGCATGCCACATTACAATGTTGCTCGTATGTTGTTATATTGCATGTTATTTGCATATTGTTGCATTGCATGTTGTTGCATGCTCATGTTGTTTGCATTGCATTGTGTTTGGATCGGATGTTGATCCAAACACGAGAAACGAGGGGCGTTTCATACTTGAAGTGATAAAATGCGTCTCATTTCTCAGTCGCCGACCCTCTTGATTATGCATGATAGAGGCAGAGGCTCTTATGTGTTATTTGTGCATTCATTAACATTGAATTGTGCAAACTTGGCTTCTCGGCCATCGTGCATTGCGATGCTCGGTTGGTGGCCCGAGAGTCGAGTACCGCACTCCCTTGAGCTTAAGAAATGATACGGAGGGTGGTTATGCACACATATCTTGCAAATACACTATTGTGCCCCTTCTTGTCCTCTGTTGCAACAAAACTAGAGTTTGGCAGATTTTCTGGTCGGCAGACCAGTAAAAGTGGTGGGCCGACCACTTTTTCTGGTCTACAACCAGTTTAGGTGGTCTACAGGTGGTCTACACCACCCTTTTCTGGTCGGCAGCCCACCCGGAAGTCCCCATGTTGGAGCAAAAGCATTCTGGAAGTTTGTGCAATGTTCTCAAATCAAATGCAAACAGAGGCAATTGGGGGCATAGTAATGGATTTCTGAGCGAGGCGACCGAGCATGCATCTTCTACTTCTTCAAACAGAGCTGAGGCAGCCTCATTTATAGCTTTGCTTATTGTCTAGCTTGAATCTGTAACTTAATTAATTTGATTAATTAGTTAAGGTATTGTAATAATTAGTTGTAGCTAGTTATTCAATTTGTGTAGTGTAATAATTAGTCTAATTAGATTATTAGATTAGTTTAGTAGCTTAGCTTAGTGTAGCTAGCTTAGCTTATTCTTTTGGACCCTCCGTCAAGAGGGCAAATGTTATAATAAGTGTGTGTGAGTGTGTGAATGTCTTCCAACCCCACGTCTTTCTCCCTTTTATTTACCAACTTTTGATGGTTAGTTTTAGGGCATGTTTTAATTAGCATACTTATGCTTTGCATGCCTACATCATTCATTCGTATTGCATGTACCAGGCTCAGCACATCATTCAAACTGTATTGTATTTCAATAACTGCTTGAATACGTGTTTCAAAGCATGTTATCAAGCATTGCATTCATATGCCATCTTAGACAGTCGAGCCTACTTAGTTGCATTATTGCATATGTTGCATTAGGCATTGTTGACATAGTTAGGAGCATGCATTGTTTTCTAACTAGTTTTCTGTTTTGGATCGGAGTACACTGTGAGTGTTTACGCTTTAGCATCCTTGCATGTGTGTAAGTGACTGCCACGATAGCATGCTTTCCATGAGGCTATTTGCTTATTTGATAAACTGCATGAATGCCTATTGATGAAGGCTTCATTACTTGAATTGGAACAATTCATCAAAAATGTGCGTTTTAAGCCCACTTAGAGTGGCAAATCATCATGTTTTTAAGCCTACCTTGTTTGGTGGCAAATCCACGTTTTAGCCTACTTGCAAGTAGCATCTTCAAACCATTTTCAAAAAACAAACATGAGATGTTTTGTTCTAAATTGAGCAATTTAGCCTATACTTGTATGCTGTGCGCATCACATAGTAAGCTAGCTAATAAACCGGAATAAGAACACATGTGTTTTCAAAAACAACATATCATGTTAGTGGAGGCTGATCTTTGATCGGGCGAGCGGGGGTGCTCATTTCAGGACCTTCCCCTCTCGTACCCAAGTTCCCAAGCCGAGGCAACTTTGGTGATGACGGACATATGGCCTTAGGCATGAGTCAGGGTTTCCTAAATTTCCTAAAATAAAATATTTAGGTGGCAACTCTGAAATCTGGCAAAGCAGTCAATGTTTGGCACTTTTTGATTAAAATCGATTTTCCAAAACGATTTGCCGGATTTGAACTCTTTGGTGATTTATCAGTCTTACATTGCACTTTGTGAGATTAGGTTCAGAACCGTGACAGAAGTTCGAACTGTAGTAGCTAGAACTACAATTCGCCCCCTCGCGCGTGGAGCGGAGTTCGGGCGGTCTACATTAATTAATTACAAAACCAGTAAATTAGCAACAACTAACTAAAGTAGCTAAGCAAAGAAGTTAAAAGAGGCCCTCGGAGCGAGGGATGCATGCATGCTCGGTTGCTTCCTCCCAAAAATCCATCGCCTTGCCACCGATTGCCTCTATTTGCATTTGCCTTGATTTCTGAACAGTGTACCAACCTCCAGACTGTTCCTGCTCTAGAACCAGAACAACTTTGGACCACCTTCAAGCTGGTGGGTTGTCGGCCACTCAAGGCAGCTGTCGGCCACCCTAAGTGGCCGGTCGGCTACTTCCACTAGTCAATCAGCTACTCCCACAGACCGGTCAGCCAGTTGCTTCTGCACACTCCAAATTTTGCTGCAACAGAGGACAACAAAGACAAAGCAAGGTATTTTGCAGTATATGTGTGTACAAACACCCTCCTTATCATTTCTGAAGCTCAAAGGAGTGCAGCACTTAGCTCTCAAGCCACCAACCAAGCATTACAATGCATGATGGCCAAAGGACCAAGCTTGTACACTTTCAACAAATGCACAACAAACAAGGCACTAAGTCCACTACCTTATCAAGGATGATCAAAGGTAATGGAGACGAAGGGGATTGGCTCACTCTCATCACTTTGAGTATGAAGCAGACCAATCCACCTTGTGTTCAACATAACATCCGGTTGAACACAATGCAATGCAACACAACAATGCTTATCTTAGCATGTTTTACTTGTCCACTTCTTTTTTACACATTTTACATTACCAAGTCATTCATTAACCGGTTAAGTCCAAATGTGAAAGTCCTCTAATGGGAGAGGGGTTAACCAAAAGGGTGGTTTAGGACATGAGAGGGGGTATGCCTTTGACTAGGAGGAACCCTCAAAAGAAGGTTAAAGCCATTTGAGCACAAACCCTACCTCATGCTAAAACACAACCTAAAGGCCAAACAATCCTCAAAACAATTTGAAAAATGAAGAAATGGGGGAGATGGCAGATACTTCAGTGCTGAAATGGCATGACAACGACACTAAACCATGCAAGCAACGCATGCACAACATGCTAAAGGCCGAAGGCATTGAAACTAGTGAAGTACACAACTCTAGAGGCATGTAATACAATGCTCAAATAACCAAACCAGCCCAAAACAAAGCTACATCATGCCAAAACAATGGCAAAAACATGCTGAAATTGAAGCTTGAAAAATAAGGAATACATGCTCATTCATTGGCTCGCAAGCAAGATATAAGGTGCAACTCTCAAACACAATAAAAGAGTGATATACATGAGAGTGTGATAGTACTATATGCTTTAAAATCACATGCTAAATGATGTCATGACATGCAAACACCTCAAGTAAAGCATGTTAGAAGCCTTAAATCACAAAGCTAGTGAAGAGCTTAAAACTAGAACCATGAAACAAGAAGTCCAAATGGCCAAACCAACTTTGGACAGACCTCAAGCATGCCAAAATAGTGGCTAAAATGTGCTGAGAGGGTAGCATGAAAAACAAGAAAATCATGCCCATGTATTGGCTCATAAATAAGGCACAAAGCACACCTCTCCAAAAGCACTTAAAGAGTGGAATATGTGTGAGCATGGCAAGGCTACATGCACTGAAATCATGTGTGAAATGATGTTATGACATGCAAACACCTCAAGCATAGCATGTTAGAGACCTCAAACACAAAGCTAGTAAAACCCAACTACACTACAGCTATACAAAGCAAAGCATATATGACCAAGACCACTTAAAACAAACCTCAAGCATGTTAAATCAGTGGCAAAAATGTGCTGGAGCAGAGCTAACACATGCTAGAATAATAGGCTAATTCATCAAACATGCTTGGCTAGTGAGCAAGATTACACTACAAGTGTAAGATGCAAGCAACAAGTGACCCAACCAGCCAAAAACAGAGCTTAAACATGTTGAAATAGAGGCTAAAACATGCTTGAACTAAGCCAACACTAACCACAAAAACATGCTACTTTAGAATGCTAACAAGGCATAGCAAAGAGAGACAAGGAGGGGAGGCCACCCCCTCCTATTTTGGACCTTAAAACAAGTTTTCTACCACTGAAACTTCCCTGGAATTCAGTGGTTTAAGGGCCAAAAAAAGATTGTTTTAAAGGGCTTAAAAGATGGCATAAAGCTTAACACATGAGTACAAAAGAGGGAGGAAACACCCCCAACCCCAACAAGGCCTCAAACCACCATTTTTAACACTTAAAAACAAGGGTTTTAGTAGTTGAAACTTAAGCCAAACATAGCATGCAAAGGTGCCCAAATACTTAAGGAAAACAAAGCATTAAGGGGTGAGGTTCTTACCCTTGAAGAACCACAACAATACAACAACTTCCTTGAGCTAAATCCAACTTTGAGACCTCAAAACAAGCTTCAAGACACCTCAGCTCCAATATGAGGGTGTTTGGCTAAGGGTGGTAGTGTAAATTTGTGAAGAAATCTCACTTTCAAGCACTATATATATATAGAGAGTGTGTGTGTTCTAGAGAGAGAAAATTTCAGCTCTGAAATTTTGTCCTCAAAATTCTAAACCCTCAAGAAGGGGGAGGGACCTCCCTTTTATAGAAATCCAAGCCAAAAGCTTGTTTCCATCCCTCCATGCACCCAGTGACCAACAGCTGGCACAACTGGCACCAGAAATATCTGAAAAATAAGAAAAATGGCCGTCGGCCACTTCAAGTGGCTGACCGGCCACTTTCCCTAGCCGACCGGCCACTTCAAGTGGCTGGCAAATGAGAAAAATGGCTGACAGTGGAGGAAAGGTGGCTAACAATGCTGAAAAGCAAGAAGAGTGGCCGGTCGGCCACCCCCACTAGCCGGTCGGCTACTTCAAGTAGCTAACAAGGGGAAAAAGTGGCTGACAAGGGCCAAAAGTGGCTGACAAAGCCTCTCCTTCCTCCAAGCAAAGGGCACCAAGGTTTGGCCCAAAAACAAGGCCAAAACACAGAGAGTTTAGAGGCTCAAAGACAAGGCGCACAGCCGAGACCTTCGGGCACTCAAAACGAGCACAAACATGCGCAATCATCGAGTGCACAAACAATGACGTCTGAGTCTGAAGGTCAGTCAAAAATGGGGTGTCTACACACACAACAAAATTCAACACTACCATTGCAACACAAAGCTCATATCATCCATACCATTAGTAATTTCTTTTTCCCCATGTTTGTTTTCATATTATAACATAATTTAAAATATCAACATTGAGAGTTCAATTGTAACTTTTACATAAATTTCTCAAATTCTTTAAAATTTCAATTAAACTTGTACATATGTAATTTAATACCTCAATTTCATGATTCTACTATTAATTGAAGCAAAACCATTAACCATCTTCATGAGCCAAACTAGGGTTTTTAAGAGAAATTAAAACTTTTCACAAAAACACATTTTATTCTAACCTTTCTATTACTTTTACACCCAAACTCATGACCCAAGATCATAACCCAACAAGTGAGCCCAACTCTCCTCAAACCCGAACCCTCAATCTCATGATTCATCACAATATGCATAAAAATATAAACTTTTGTATTTATACAAAGAAAGTACCACAAATCTATCCATAAACGAGGGTATTGAAAGAGAACTAGAAACCCCTACCTCTTGAAGCCAAGAGATGATGACCCAAAAATCAATGGCGACGAAACCATGAACAATTTGGACCAAAAGGAAGCCCTTGATGAGATCTACAACCTTTCTCAAAGGACCAAGGTAAAAAGATCACTCTAGGTGAGTAGATCTAGAAATTTAAGTGAAAAAGTTTGAGTTTTAGAGAGAGAGAAGAGAACTCATGGTTTGAGAGAGAGGAAAGAGGAAAAATAATGAGAGAGAAGTGGTTAGGGTCTATTTATAGTAGTAGAAAAGTAGCCCTAAAGTCAATAAAATAATAGGCCCAAACCCCCCCTCCCCAAAAAAAGGTAGGGCCCATTCAGACCCACAAATCTGAAAATAAACACGCAAGGGTCGACCCTTGGTGTGGTGGTGTCGACCCTTCAGCAAGAAAAGACAATGCTGGCAGCAAGCAAGGTGTCAACCCTTGGACAAGAAGGGTCGACCCTAAATTCCAGCAACTAATACCCAGATTCTGTAATATACAAGGGTCAACCCTTTCCAGACTAGTGTCGACCCTCGTAGACAACAACAAGAGGCAGGTGTCGACACCACCAAGGCTGGTGTCGACCCTAAATTCTGGCAACACTTCCATAAACTTCACCAATAGGTAAGGGTCGACCGTTAGGAAGGCTGATGTTGACCCCAAAATAGAATTTCTAAGTTCCCAAGGAACTTTTTGACAAGAACAAGCGCAAATAAACAAACCCAACGAGTTTAAATTGGATCAAATTCCCTTATTTTCATTTTTGGGAGTCCATGGAGTTGTTACAACTCCATGGACTCCCAAAAATGAAAATAAGGGAATTAAATACACGCTCCAATGGATTAAAGGATGTGGGTGTTACATGATTAGCCCTACAGTTCAAACTCCTGTGGTTCTGAATCTTATTTCACAAGTGCAATGTGAAATAGATAAACACAAATGAGTCCAAATCTAGCAAATCTTTTGGAAAATCAATTTTGAATCAAAAATGCCAAAAATGGACTGGATGGCCAGATTTCAGAGTCGCCACCTAAATATTTTTGAAAAATCTAGGAAACCCATGACTCGTGCCAAAGGCCACATGTCTGTCATCAGCAAAGTGTCTCAGCTCAAGAACTTAGGTATGAGGGGGGAAGGTCATAAATTGAGCACCCCACTCACCCGATCAAAGATCGGCCTCTACTAATCATGATGTGATTTTTATATACATTATATGCTCTTGTTCCAGTTATTATGCTATCTTTACTATGTGACACACACAAGTATAGACTAGTTTGCTCAATTTGGAATGTTTTGATTTTATGTTTGTTTCGAAAGAGTTTGTGAATGCGCCACTTGAAAGAGTGGACTCATATGTACATTATTCAAATCATCCCAAGTTAAGCAATTAGCCTTCATCCACAGGCATTCAAACAGGTATATCACTTAAGCACTTAGCCTCATGGAAAACATTCTTGACATGGCAACAATCGCACACATGCGGTATACTAAAGCAAAAATGCTTATCCCAAGTAGCCGAGGTGAGCCAAATAAGAGGAAATAGTTAGAAAAAATGCATAATGCAACACATGCAAAAGTGCAACTAATAGGTTTGATTTATTTAACATGACATGTGAATCAATTTTATAGCATGCAGTGAAGCAAGTATTCAAATAATTAATATACGACTATAAAGTCAGAATGATGTACCAAACCCGATGCATGCAAAACGAATGGATGCAAGTCATGAATAATGCTAAAGAAAACATGATGCTCTATCCTATCCATCATAAGTGAGTAAATAAAATGGAGAAAGAAATGGAGTTGGAAGACATACACAATATTACATTTTTGCCATCACGCAGGAGGGTCCGAATGAATATCCTAATTAACTAACTATTACAACACCAAAATTTAACTAACTATTCTAACTAATTATTACAAATTGAATGAATCTAATTAATTAATTACAACACGGAATTAATTAACTAAGCTATTACACGTTTAAAGGAATTAACTAATTTATATACAACATACTACTATTTAATTAATGAACTACGAGGAGCGAAGAATTGTTCATGCATGAATGCAAATTTCCACCCGAAAATGCCCTCTGTTTGGCTGTAGAATGGTTCTATTTTGTAGTCAAAAAATTGAACTATTTTTACCCCAGCCTCTGCTCTGTTCTGCCATGAAAATGGCACTGCCTGGGTAAAATGAAGTGGCCGGCCAACCAAAAAAAGTGGACGGCCAAATGGTTGGTGGTTGGCCGGCCGGCCACTATTTTAGGGGTCCGCCCTACTGTAACAAAAAAGAAACAGAGCACAAACAGAGCATTTCGAGAGAGTGTTTGTCCTTTTTTGCCTCCCCCCGTCATGAAACAAATCAAAGGAGAGGTAGACTCAATTCGCAAACCATCAATAAGCAAACTTGTTGCGTGATGATCTATTAATCGACGGGATAAAATTTCATTAAATGGAAAGTAAAGACCAACAAAACCTCCTCTCTATCATGGAGTTACCTCAAGGGAGGTGGTTGACCTTGATTCTTGAACCATTTTCATCACTGAAGAGTATGAAATGACTCAAGACTCAATAGGTTCAATTAACGTCCAATTGAACCCGACTTAATTTTATTATCTTGTACTATTTTAGTCCAATTTTATTAACCTCTTTTATTACCTTTCCATTCTTTAATCATTTAGTCCAAAAATGAGAATTAAGACCACTAATGAAGAGAAACGTCAAACAAAAAGTTGTTTTTGACATGAGAGAGATGTAATGCCCTAGTAATGAACTGCTGAAGAGATTAAACCATTAAGCATGGAAGGTCTCTTTCTCATACTTTGAACAACACTCGCTTGAAACGGCTCTCAAATAAAGAAAAACCAAGAAAGGAGGGAGGTTGCAGAGGTGATTATGAAAAGGTGATCACATGTATGAAAAGTATGAAATAAATGCTATCAACTCAAATAGGTTAGTGTCTAAGGCTTAAACTACCAAACCTATGAGGACCACTACACTATAAGCATACTATACAAAACATAAATAAAATAAATACGCAAAAATAGTCCTAAAGACAGCTAAAACAGTGCTAGAATTATCATAGAAAAGCTAGAAAAAGCAAGCTACAATAATGAATAAATGAAGCTAGTAAACAAGCCTAAGGAGGGGTAGCTAACCCCACCATTTTTAGGACTTCAAAACTACATTTTTAGCCTCTGAAAACCTCTAAAAAACAGTGGTAAAAAGATGGGGAAAAAAAAGTTGAGAAAGAAGTGGGAAACACAATGGCAAAAGCTTAGGAAACAAGGTTCAAACAAAGGGTGGTTAACCCCTCCACCTTTGATAGCTTTAAGCCACAAGTTTCAACCCATAAAAACATCATAAAAAAAAATCCAAAAATAGCAAGTAAAGATAGGGGAGGAGTAGTATAAAGATAGTCAAAGTTATACCTCTTAAAGACGAGTAACTCCTTTGTTAATAAACCACAAAGTATTTACTCTCAAGGGCTGAGATTTGAGCTCAAGGACCTCAGCAAGAAGAGCCAAATTTTTGGTTTAGGAAGTCTAGTGAGAGTGTGTGTGTAGATTGCAAGATAGAGAGGGACAGTGTTTTACAAGTTTTTGGCCTTTGGTAATTTTTTCTAACCTAAAACCAAGAGGGAAGGTCCCCTATATATAGAAACACATGTGCCTATGTTGGAAATATCTGTATAGAGACAGCTGGTGCAATGCATGCACCTGTGGAAACAGTTGGCAACAAATATCTGCTCTGTCGGGAAACATGGTCGGCAAGCCATTTGGGGGACGGTTGACACCAAAATTGACCTATGGGGACACCTGGCTAGCCAATCCACTAAAAATGGCTGATTTTTCATCAACTGGCCGGCCGGCCACCTTTAGTGGTCGGCCAGGTACGTAGTGGCCGGCCGACTACAAAA
This sequence comes from Camellia japonica, assembly GCA_030407325.1. Classification (NCBI taxonomy): domain Eukaryota; kingdom Viridiplantae; phylum Streptophyta; class Magnoliopsida; order Ericales; family Theaceae; genus Camellia; species Camellia japonica. The sequence continues at coordinate 46,945,585 of JAPPVO010000031.1, read as the reverse complement.
AACTACTCTCAAGCCCGACTTCAAATGGGCATATCTCCCTCATCCGAACTCGATTTCAGGTGATTCTTGAGTTTAAATTGAAGCCCCAAAAGTCTAATTTCCAATGGTGGTGGCCTCACATCTAAATTATAAGTGTACAAAGAGATATATGCCTAATTTAGTGAATGCTGCTCATTTCTTTCTTAACGGATTGATGCCCAATCCTTTCCTAAAGTAGTTTTCTTCCCTCCCCTCCTATTTTCTTCAACTCCAAACCTATAAATAAGATATTTTTAAATATTTTTCAAATATTTCATCTCCCTTCCATTTATTTCCACTTTGTCCTTACTCGGTTTACCGAAAAGTGTAATATTTTAAACGAAATGCGAGCCACGAAACATTGTAGAAGCATTTGAAAAAATATTTTGAAATTAGGGTTTTAAGGTCTAAAATAGTTTTGGTCAAAATGGGGTGTAAGGTTGGGATTTAGATACTCAAAATTGAAGCTTCTTGCTGAGCGAATCAAACGTTTGTACAGCATATATTTTCATCATCGAGTGTTCAACCTGAGATGCCCAAGTCTTAAGGGTGGTCAAAAATGGGGTGGCTACAGAGGCACTTCATCTGTGAGAGGACAGTCAAGTAGGTGAAACACTTCAACAAGTGGGAGAGGAAGTTCAACTAGGAGAGGCAGAGGCAAGGCCAATGCCAAGCATGTACATGTAAGTTTTCTTATTTATTTAGTCTTCCTATTACATTACTTACATTATTTTAGCATGCACATGTAAGTTTTTTTTTTTTTTTTTACATTGCATGAATCCAACAGTGGTTCATTTACTTTGTTTTATTGTTTCTTGCAAATGAATTAGCTAAGATGATGATGTTTTTGGTACAAGTACTTATCATAACTTTAAGGTATATAATACAAATTGCTTTAGTGCATAGTTAGTGAAAATCATGTTCCACTTTTTGTATTTTGTAGTGGACATGAAATAGTAAGCGTAGCAACAGAGCACATGTTCCACTTTTTGTTTTTTTGTATTGGAAATCAAAAGGCAAGCATAGCAACAGAGCAGCGTGATGATTTACTCACTTTTGTTTTTTTGTACTAGATATGAAGTATATTTACTTGGTGTTTACATTTATTATTTGGGAATGTAATGGAATGGTGTAATAGTCAAACAACTACATGATACTTATATATTGATGATCACATAAGGTCCATTACAAAACATTGTAACAAAACATTACAAAAGCTTTAAAGTCCTAGCAATTCCTATTACATTTTCAGGGCAACCATCAAGGAAATCAAACATAATGCAACATTTATGTTCATTACTATCTTCATAAACCTTATGTTTGCTTCAAGTACTTGCATCCTTGTTTGCATAGCCCCTATTTGGTTCATTAAATTCATTGTAGTAGTATCTTTTTAATAGGGTAGAGTGTGTCTGTTAACAGTAGCTTCAGTGTCTTCCATCATCATTTGTCCTCCAACAAATGAGTTTACTGGTTTGCACCAATCCCAGAAAGAGCATTTCCCATATGGACATAAATAATACAATTTGCCTCTGTTTTTCTCTGATTCAGTGACTTTAATTGCTGCTTTGCTCCAACAATAATAGATCTTACTCCTATACTTGATCACCCCCCTCCATTACTTGATGACGACATATCCATATGATCCTACATTTTATGGAATGTGAGAGTTATAATGCATTTTCCGAACATATATATATTACATTATTGTGCTTGACTGTGCTTTATTTGTGACTTGTGTTGGACTGTGGACTTGATTTGTGACTGTGCTTTATTATGCTTTATTTATTTCAGAACACATGTGTTGGACTTGATTTTTATTTTTATTTATTTTTTATGGGAATGGTTGGTTGTGCTTTAATGTCAAATTTTTTTTTTTTAATTTATAAATACTTAATGTGAATGTGAATGGTAACATACCTATGTTGTCCTTGGTTTTGGAGCTCTGTGTTACGCTTCTTTATTTTCAGTTCTGTGTTGTGTTTGGTTATGAAGATGAACCAATTGCCTTGGGTATATATAGCTGAGTTCAAGAGACCTGAGGGCATTATTGGCATTTTTGGGATTATCTTTGATGACATCAGCAGGTTCTGTTACCTGTGTTGACAAAAGTTACAAAATGAGAGAATCTTAACAATGTCAATTAAAGTATGGAGGGTTTATGTAATTATTCAAATCACATGGGAGGTCCCTGTATTTGTCAAAAATCTCAGGGGAGGTGAGTGTAATTTACCCTTATTTTTTGTAATAGTAGGCACAAAGAAATTTCGTCAATATTTCTTTCAAAAAAATCATATTTATCGTAGATCTTATTTCAAAGATTTCAAAAAAAGAGAATTCTTAAAATACTAATTTTATATTAAAAAAGAAAAAGAAAAATCCACATACAAAATTATTAAATTTTTAAGTTTGAAACAATTCCAAAATTGAAAATATCACTCAATATGTGTCATGTAAGTATGTAGGGGTATTTTTGTCCAAAAGGCCTCTAAAATATTAGAGGACTGGAACTAAGAAACTTTTTGTTTTGTATAATTTCCGAGAATCTTGTACTTAAAGTTTTCTAAAAGTATATCACTTTCAACTCTCTAAACCTTATCTAAAAGGAAAGCATTTGCATAGTCCTTATACTTGAAGAGGACAATATATCATAAAATGAGAGAAATAAAGTGATATATTATAATAATGGAGGAGATCTTATAAAAAAATAAAAAATAAAAAAACGTGTAGACATGAATGCCCTCCAATTTTAGAGTGAAAAACAAAAATGGCCTCCATTCAACATATTAGTTTAACAATTTGTCATATATAATCAACCAAAATTAAAGGTTAACTCAAATAAAAGATGTTCTTTGGTATATATAAACCCACATCTTCCAAATCAGTGAACATAGGGGCAATTACACCCCACTGGGTGCCAAGAAAAAAAATACATATTCATAAAAAAGTTTACAATTTTAATTATTAATATGGCCCTGTTTAGTACAGCTTAATTTCAGCTTATTTCAGCTTTCAACTTAATTTAAACTATTTTGATGTGTTTGGTTTAGCTTAACAATACAGCTTATAGTTTTTTGTAAGTCAGAAATCAACTTATTCTTTGAGTGGGGCAGGAGAAGCTTAATTTATAAGTCAGAAATCAGCTTATGTTCATAGTTATAAGCTATAGGCTGTTAAGGTAAAAGTTATAAGCACTTTCCCACAGCTCTACCAAACAGGGCCTACGTATAAAACATTGCGCCAAAATTTTTAATTTTCTTACACATTAAAATTACTTAATGAGATCTTTAATTGATGAAAAAAAAATTTAATTTTTACACGAGAATATATTATTTTTAAATTCTCATTTTTCATGTCAAACAAATAAATTGAGACTGAGAGAATACTACTATTAGATATTTTGCATTTAAATATCTATTTATCTCAAATGGTATAATTACTCCCTCTTACATAATGAATTATCTACGGGTCATTTTGGAGCACACAACCTTAAAAAAATATGTATCATAGGTAAGTTATGATATTTGTAATATTAATTATTATAAATATCATAATTAAATCTATTTTAGTCATAATTAAAAAAAACTAAAGAATTATAATCAAATAGCACATAAGGTATAATCAAATTTTTTTTATCATAACTAAAATAATAATCACAATATGTCATACCTAACATCATAATGAGTCATAACTAACACCATAATAAATTACAATCAAAGACCACAACTGCCATACTTGGGCTATGATACACACCTCATCTTGGGATGTGTAGTATAAAATTTCCGTTAAATAATAGTTTTTGTTTGCTTTTTTATAATTTTGGACTATCTTGCGAGATTATTTATACAATGTTTTAAATTATGAAACATAAAATTTGATGAAAAAACAAACTAACTCACATTTGTTAAATAATTAAGAGATAAAACACGACTAATTCAATCTGTATTGCGTTGACAATTTAACTAAAGTTATCACATACATTGACAATGTCACGTAGCATTTCAGTAACTCCTAAAACAATTCTTCCATTCTAGTTACGTGTATGGAAATTTTACTATACATATCTTTACTATATGCACTTTTAAGTTGTGTCTTTTTTTTTTTAGTTATGACTATTTTTTTATTATTATTATTTATGACCTTATTTTAGTTATGACTTACGAGATCTTGGGTTATACTTCATATGTTGTTTGGTTATAATTTTTTTTAATTATGGCTCAAAAAATATGAAATTATGTCATTTTCTTCTTTAATTATAAAGTATATACGGTACACACCCTTTGAGTCTTTAGGGGTGTTCACAGATCGGTTTTTAACGGTTCAGTTTGCAATTTGAACCCTCCTGCATGTCTGTGATTAGGGAAAAATTGAACCCGCAACCACCCACAATAAAGATTGCGATTTGTGTAGATAGGGTTCGCAGATATGGGAGCAGTTGTAGACAGTTTGCAGATTGGACTTTTCATTTAAAAATTTATTTTTGGTCTTGTTTTTTCCCACTTCTAAATATTTTTTTTGGGCCTTTTCCTTCCATTTTTTAAATATTATTTTGGGTCATAAAATCATATATTTCTTATTATGAAATCATTATTTTTCAATATCTCAAATAAATTATAACTTATCTATCCAATTTACTTCCAGAAGAAAACAAACCATAAGCATAGGCCATAATTAGTTAATGGACTCACATTCACTTTGCAGAAAAGGTATAAGCTAAACAAAACCCAAAGTTGTTTTAATAAAAATGGAACAAACATCTCTTCTGAAAAATTAATTTTAGGGTTTGCTAAACTCACTAACTAGTGAAAAATAGAAGCATAATTATGAATAAGCCTTTTTACTCATTTTGTTGTAGTTACCAGTATTTGTTGAGTTTTCACGCTTGTAATGCAAAACAAGTTGCAAAATATTTGTTTACTTGCAAGTGAGTGAAAGAAGAGAAAATTAGCATTACACACTTACAAAACTAACAAAAAAAATTTGACGGTCCAAATTTTATTTTAAAAAAAAAAATGTATACAGATACAGACAGTGAATACAGGTATAAGTAAAAACTACAACTCGCAAAACAAAAAAATTAACGATTATCCAAAATTGTTCAAATAAGTGTGGACGATTCGAGTTGGATGATTTTTGCGGGTCAGACTTAGGGAAATGTGATGCCCGATCTTTTCAATTGGGTGTCGTGGGACTTAGTGAAATGTGATGCCATGCATTACATCACCTTCACAACAATGTCATGCATTATGTCACCTTCCACAAGACCATAATTAAATCATTTTAATTATAATTTAAAAAAATAATTACTTATATCCAAACGCCACATAAGATATAATCATAGATATTTTGAATAATAAGTAAAATAATAATCACAATAGATCAAATTACTATTACAATGAGTTATAAGATGTACTTTTGCCTTGGTGTTATGAGTATGTCCCTGTAGACCGCCCGAACTCCGCTCCGTGCGCGAGGGCGCGAATTTGGTTCATAGCTACTACAGTTCGGACTCCTGTCACGGTTCTAAATCTAATCTCACAAAGTGCAATGTAAGATTGATAAATCACCAAAGAGTCCAAATTTGGCAATTGGTTTCGAAAAATCGATTTTAATCAAAAAGCGCCAAACATAGACTGCTCTGCCAGATTTCAGAGTCGCTACCTAAATATTTTGTTTTGGAAAATTTAGGAAACCCTGCCTCGTGCCTAGGGCCATGTATCCGTCATCACCAAAGTTGCCTCGGCTCGAGAACTTGGGTACGAGAGGGGAAGGTCATGAAATGAGCACCCCCGCTCGCCCGATCAAAGGATCGGCCTCTACTAAACATGATATGTTATTTTTTAAAACACATGCATTCTTATTCTGGTTTATTGGCTAACTTACTATGTGATGCGCACAGCATACAAATATAGACTCAATCACGCGGATTGGAACAAAACAACTCATATTTGTTTTTTAAAGTGGTTTGAAAGTGCTACTCGCAAGTAGGCTAAAGCACGGATTTGCCACTTCAAGTGGGCTTAAAACTCACAATCATCAAGTTGTTCTAATTTAGGCAATCAAGCCTTCACCCACAAGCATTCATACAGTTAAACACATAAGCACATAGCCTCATGGCAAGCATGCTATCATGACAATCACTTACATACATGCAAGGATGCTAAAGCACAAACACTCATAGTGTACTCTGAGCCAAAAAAGAAGCCAGTTAGTAATCAATGCGTGATCCTAACTATGTTAAATACCTAATGCAACACATGCAAAAATGCAACTAAAATAGGCTCGGCTATCCTAAGATGGCATATGAATGCAACACTCGATAACATGCTTTGAGACACGTATTCAAGTAAGTATTAAAATTCAATGCAGTTTGAATGATGCACCGAGCCCGGTGCATGCAATACGAATGAATGATGCACGCATGCAAAGCATAAGTATGCTAATTGAAACATGCCCTAAAACTAACCATTAAAAGCTGGTAAATAAAAGGGAGAAAGACATAGAGTTGGAAGACATGCATCACACACACGCACGCTTATTACAACATTTGCCCTCTCCAAGGAGGGTCCGAATAATAAGCTAACTAGCTACGCTAATTAAACTAATTATTACAAACCAAAACTAATTAACTATTTCTAGTTAACTAATTATTACAAAACAAATCGATTAATTAAGCACATTAACTAATTAAGTACAAAACCGACGAATTAGCTAACTAAGTAAAGCAGCTAAAGCATTTAAAAGAGGTCCTCGGGGCGAGGCGTGCATGGATGCTCGATCACCTCGCTCGGAAATCCATTGCTATGCCCAGAATTGCCTCTGTTTGCATTTGATTTGATCTCTAAAAAGTGCACTAACTTCCAGATTGCTTTTGCTCCAACATAGGGACCTCCTGGTGGGCTACCGGCCAGAAAAGGGGGCTATAGACCAAAAAAACTAGTTGTAGACCAGAAAAAGTGGTCGATCGACCACCCTTACTGGTCGGCTGACCAGTCAGTTTGCCAAACTCCAGCTTTGCTGCAACAGAGAACAACAAGGGGCACAGCAGTGTATTTGCAAGATATGTGTGCACAACTACCCTCCCTATCATTTCTCAAGCTCAAGGGAATGTGGTACTCGACTCTCGGGCCACCAACCGAACATCGCAATGCACGATGGACGAGAAGCCAAGTTTGCACAAGTCAATGTCGATGAATGCACAAATAACACATAAGGGCCTCCACCTCTATCATGCTTGATCAAGAGGGTCGACGACCGAGAAATGAGGCGCGTTTCATCACTTCAAGTATGAAACGCCCCTCGTTTCTCGTGTTTGGATTAACATCCAATCAAAACACAATGCAATGCAACACACATGCCTAACCATCAATGTTAATGTGGCATGCACAAGGTTCTATCGTGTAAGCAATTCATGCATGGCATGTTTTTGGAGCTAAGGCATCAAGGCAAGTGAAGTGTATCACACATGAAGCATGTACTACAATGCTCAAATAGTCAAACCTACCTCATGCCACAACAATGGTAGAATCATGCTAGAAATGAGGCACCAAAAGCTACAACAACATATTCATGCATTGGCTAGCAAGCCATACATTAAACACAACTCTCAAACACAATGAAGAAGTGATAAATAAGAGAGTGTAGCCACACTTTATGCACTGAAATCATGTGTGAAATGATGCCAAATCATCCAAACAACACAAGCATAGCATCCTAAGGACCTTGAATCATTAGGCTAGTCAAAGCTATTGCACTACAACCATGCATAACAAATCCCATATGACCCAAACTACTCAAAACATAGTTGAGGCATGCTAAATCAAGGCCAAAGGCATGCTAAAACATAGGCCCAGAAGGGAAGGAAAACATGTTCATTCATTAGCTCACAAACAAAGCATAAGGCATAACCCTCAAGAGCAATGAAAAAGTGATAAACATGGGAGTATAGCAAAAACATAAGCTCTGAAATTACATTCCAAATGATGCCAAATCATACACACATCACAAATGAGGCATGCTAGGAGGCTCAAAGCTTAAGGCTAGCAAAGGTACTTGCACCATAGCCATATCAAGCAAGCCCCAAAGGGCCAAGGTGACTCAAAATAGTCCCAAGGCAAGTCAAAACAATGCCAAAACATGCATGGAGTAAAGCTAACACATGCTAGAACGGGAGGCATAAATCATGGCGAATGCAAGGCCAATGAGCATGATTACACTACACATACCAAAACCAAGCATGAGGTGACCTTGTCGACCAAAATCAGAGCTAAGGCATGCCAAAATATGAGTAAAAGCCTGCTATAGTGGAGCCAAAAACATGCTAAAATGGTGGTCCAAAGCATAGAGCATGTTAGGCTAACTAAGAGGATTGCACTACAAGTACATGAAGCATGTAAGAAGCAACCAAACCAACCCAAAATAGAGTTATATCATGGCAAATAATGACTAAAAATATGCTTTAACTAAGCAAATTCAAGGCACAAAGACATACTACTTTGCAAGGCTACAAGTAGGATTACACTACAAATACTAGAAGCATGCAAGAGGTGACCAAGACAGCAAAAAAAAGAGTCATTGCAGGTCTAAAAAGTCACAAAAAAGTGCTCAAACAAAGCCTCAAGAAGATAGAAATACATGCTTTTTTGATGGGCCATCAACACAAGCAAACAAAAGAAGAGGAGGGGGGACAACCCCCACCCATTTGGGACCTCAAAACCACATTTCCACTACTGAAATTCCCCTAAAATTTAGTGGTAGGAAGGCCAAAAAGAGATAGTTTCAAAGGCTTTAAAAGGGAGCACAAAGCAAAGCAAATAAGGCACAAAAGAGTGAGAGACACCCCTAACTCAAACAAGGCCTCAAACAACCTTTTTAAACACTTCAAAACAAAGGTTTTTTCAGTTGAAAGTTAAGCCAAAAAAAGCATGCAAAGGTGGCTAAGTATGCAATCAAAACAAAGCTTTAAAGAGAATATGGCTTACCCTTGAAGAACAACAAAACCAGCAACTTTTCTGAGCCAAAAACCAGCTTTTTAAGCTCCAAACAAACCTTCAAGAATCTCAGCTCCAAGGTAGTGGTGTTTGACTAGGTGTTTGTTGGCAAAAATGTGAAGAACACTCACTTTTGAGCACAATGTAACACAATAGAGAGAGAGAGAGAGAGAGAGAGAGAGAGAGTGAAATTTTTTACTCCAAAATCTCAGAACCTCTGCTGGGGAGAGAGAGCTCCCCTCTTATAGAACAATGCAACCACAAGCTTGCTTGACAAGCTTAAACTTGTTTGAATCCCTCCATACACGTGTATGGAGGATGCATTCAGTGGCCACCAGCTAGCACAGTTGTCACCAAAAATATCTTCAAAAGTAGGAAAAAAAAAAAAAAAAAAAGGCCGCAGACCAGTTAAAGTGGTCGACCGACCGCCTCCCCTAGTCGACCGACTACCAAAAGTGGTCTACAAGGAATAAAACTGGCTGGCAGGGGAGAAAAATGATCTATAAAGAGAGGAGAAGGTGGTGGCAGGCTGTAGACCACTTATGCTGGTCGACCGACCACCCACCCTAGCTGACCGACCACCAAAAGTGGTCTACAGGGAAGAAAAGTGGTTTACAGGGGGGAAAACTGGTCTACACCCCTGTTCCACCCTCCAGGCAAAGGGTAACATGGTTTGGTTCAAAAACAAACCAAAAAGAAGAAAGACAAGAGTCCGCGAGGCAAGGCACTCAACCGGAAGCCCCGAAAACTAGTCTACGGGCCACTACAAAAGGCCTACGAGAGGGAAAGGTAGCCTACGACTACAAAAAGTGGCCTACAGGCCTTTGTTTCCCTCTAGGCCAAGGCAGCAAGGCATGGTCCAAAAACCAGGCCAAAATGAGGAAGTTAAGAGGTCCCGAGACAAGGCACTCAGCCGAAGGCTCCGAAAATTCAAAACGAGCACAAACATGCACAATCACCAAGTGCACAGATGATGACGTCTGAGTCTTAAGGTCAGTCGAAAATGGGGTGTCTACAGTCCCCTGTATTTTTCATAATCTTTGCTTGATTTCAAAAATCTGTTTCTTAAGAAATGATATTCATGGAAAACTTTAATATAGACTAGCAAGGTCTCAAAGTTTATTACATTACTGTGATACTAATAATGTATTTTAGGATTTAGAGTAGCAGATGTGAAATTATTTTTTATGCTCTTTTTATTTTTATTTTTTTCTTTTTTAAATGGTACAGGTTATATTGGAGGAAATTAGAGCATGTGTTTGAAGGCCTTTGACAGTTTCTTTGTGTTCAACTTTTCTAATATGGATAGTGTTATGGATATAGACTTGGTTGCTATGATAACAGAAAATTGAGACTACAAATGGCTTATGTCCTTTAATGAAAATGAAACATAATAGGAGATATATAAACAATATAATGAGTGTGTATACATATATATTAAAATAACTTTTTACGACTTACAAAATTATGTTGTGAATAATATAATGATTTGTGGCATGTAAAAAAATATCGTAAAATATTATATATGACATACAATGTATATTATAAATATATTAAAAGTAACCTTTTACGGTACGCAAAATTATACCATAAAAAGTACAATAATTTATGACATGTAAAAAATGTCGTAAAAGATTATCTACAACATACAAAGTATCACTACTACAAAAATAGTTAAAGATCACACTTTGACAAAAAAAAAAATCTCACTTTTATTGGAAGTGTGATAAAAAAAATTAGATTGATATTTTAATCACACTTAATTTGATTGAGTGTGATAATATTTATTTTTTATGTCACTTTTCAATTAAGTGTGATTATATATATTTTTTTTAATCACACCTTCTAATTAAAAGTGTGATTATATATACACTACTACTTTTTAATCACACTTTTTAAACAAGTGTGATTATATATATATTTTTTAATCACACATTCTAATTAAAGTGTGATTGTTTGTATATTTTTTAATCACACCTTTTAATTAAAGTGTGATTATATATACTCTACTACTTTTAATCACACTTTTTAAGTAAGTATGATTATATATATATTTTTAATCACACATTCTAATTAAAGTGTGATTGTTTATATATTTTTTAATCACACCTTTTTAATTAAAGTGTGATTATATATACACTACTACTTTTTAATCACACTTTTTAAACAAGTGTGATTATATATATTTTTTAATCACACATTCTAATTAAAGTGTGATTATTTATATATTTTTTAATCACACCTTTTTAATTAAAGTGTGATTATATATATACTACTACTTTTTAATCACACTTTTTAAGTAAGTGTGATTATATATATTTTTTTTAATCACACATTCTAATTAAAGTGTGATTATTTATATATTTTTTAATCACAGCTTCTAATTAAAGTGTGATTATATCACTACTATAAAAACAGTTAAAGATCACACTTTGATAAATGAAAATATCTCACTTTTATTAGAAGTGTGATAAAAAAAATTAGATTGATATTTTAATTATACTTAATTTAATTGAGTGTGATCATATTTATTTTTTATGTCACTTTTTAATTAAGTGTGATTATATATATATATACACACTTTTTAATTAAATGTGATTATATATATATTTTTAATTAAGTTCTGAAAAGAGTTTTGAATTATATATTTGGTTATGAGTTTTGAAAAGTAATGATTATATTTTGAATTGAGTTTTGAAAAATGGATGTAGAATTATGATTTGAAAGCTCAAAATAAACATCATACTTAAATCAATGGGTGGAACTATGACCACCACCACTACTGCCACTCCTACTACCATTACCTCTTATCCACCATCGCCACCACTCCACAACCACCACTACCACTACTGCAACTACTACTACCATTACCTCTCATCCACCACCGCCACTCCATCTCCTCTACCACTACTACAACTTCACCACTAATCTCCTTTGCCATCACCATCACCCCTTGTCCACCACATTCACCACTACTGCCACTCCTTCTTCTTTGCCACTCTCATTTTAGTAACCAAAAAAAAAAGGGGCCGTAGAAAAATATTTTTCATTAACAAAAAAAAATTAACTTTATTTTTAATGGAAAATATTTTTTATTAAAATATTACCCTTACTTCTACAAAAAAAATCATTAAAATAAATATGAAATAAATAAATTTTCAACCTTAGTAACTAAAAAAAATAAAAAATAATTTTTTTTCCATTACCCCTACTCATCACTCTTTGTCTTTCTATCTGTGTCTTTCTCTTTCTCTCTCTCTCTCTCTCTCTCTCTCTCTCTCTCTCTCTCTCTCTCTCTCTCTCTATCCCATACTGTGCTCGCGTTGCTCACTCTCTCCATCCTCTCTTATTGATTTATCGATCTCCCTCTCGATCATCGATATCTTTTTTTCTCTCTCTCTCTCTCTCTCTCTCTCTTCTTTCAATCGTTCATCTCTCATTTCTTTTAATCACTTGTTGAAAGAGAAAAAAGTCAAAAAATGAAATGGGCCTCTCTCTCTCTCTCTCTCTCACTCATCACTCTTCTCCCTGGCTCTCTCATCTCCCTCTGCTCCATATCTCTCTAGCTCATTTTTCTTCTCTCTCTTTCTTTCTCTTTCTATGTCTCTCTCTATATCTCTTGTTCATCTCTTTTTGCTGTTTCTCTCTCTCTCTCTTTTTGTCTATCTCTCGCTCATCTTGTTTCTCTCTTCTTTTTTTCTCTGTGTGTGCGTCTCTCTATCTCTCTCACTCATCACTATTCTCTCTGGCTCTCTCATCTCTCTTGCTTATCTTTCTTCTCTCTCATTCTCTCTCTATATCTCTTGTTCATCTCTTTTTACTGTCTTTCTCTCTCTCTCGCTCATCTTGTTTCTCTTTTTTATTTTTATTTTTATTTCTCTCTCTCCCTCATCTCTCTTCTCTCTCAATCGTTCTTTTCTCTCATTCACACTCATATTTTTCTCTGAGCCCATTATTGTTGAAAAAGAAAAAAGTCAAAAAATGAAATGGATCTTTCTCTCAGTCTCTCTCGCTCATCTATCTTTTCCCTCTCTTTCACTTATCTCTCTCAAAAAAATGAGTTTACGTTGCTTTTTAAACAAAAATCTAAAAATTTGACTAACAATTTTTTTTAATTAATTATTTTTTCAAATATTTTTTTAAATATTTTTTTTCAAATAAAATTTTTTCAATTAATTTTTTTTCAATTAAAATGTGCATGATCTCATTGTCATAAATAATAAAAATAAATAAATATAAATATTTTAGACTTGGATAAATATATTTTTTAGTTTATAATTTTAATTTTTTTAAAATATTTTGTTCAAACGCATTTGTAATTTATATTTTTTTTAAAAAATAAATAAAAATTAATTTATAAAATTTTGTAAACATAAATTAAAAATATAAATGTTATCAAAGCGTACCTTGAATTTTCATTTGAGCCAATTATGCTTGATGTGGCGAAAAAAAAAAAAAAACACGACATCTAGTTCCCGCTCCTTTCCCCCCCAACCAAAAATCCCCAAATCTCACATCCCTAATTTTTGAACCAAAAATCCCCATCTCTCTCTCTCGCGACTGTGAGCACGGCAGACGATGGCGTCGAGCGACGGGGTTAAGGAGCCTCACTCTTTTGTTTCTCACTCCGTTGGCTTTCCCTCTGTTGCTCTCATTCCAATGGCGAAGGAGCTGCTCAGGGACCACCGCAGCCATTAATAGCAGGCTCGAAGCTTTCAGTTTCAAGAACATCGGTCCGCTCAGATTCACATGATTGAAGAGACTCTCCGATTCGCCGGTGTTCCTGGTGCGGTCTAATTTGTTATATCTTTCTGTCTATCTGAATATATTTTGACGCCATTATTTTTCATTTCCATCCACAGATCTCTGAAAATTTCACAATTCAAACCCTAATATATATATCACTCTGCGTGTGTATATATATATCTGATCCCCAATTTGCCCTTGCTCACCTCTTCTAAACCGATCGAAAATCGATTATCGTCGGTGGAATTCTGGAAGGTTCACGAGGGTTAGTGTGGGATAATCAAATTATTGATGGATGATCGACAGATATGCCTCAACTGCGTAGCGGAGTGCGCAGAGGCCGACCTTCGAAGAAGAAGAACCAACCGATTGCTGCGATCGAAGAACAACGCGAAGAAGCAGAGGAAGGAAACAATAAGAGGAGGGGGAGAACCGTACGGAATCGGCAGGGGCGAACTGGACAGAAGCAGAGGAAGGAGGAGAAGGAGTTGGTTTTGGTGGATGATGATGATGATGATGATGAGAATGTTGTGAAGGTTAATAGCCGGAGGACGACGTCGTTTGAAGGTGAAGAAAAAGCAGCAGCTAGGGTTTTGGGGGTTGGGGAGAAGAAGAAGATGGATGAGTATGATAGTGGTGGCCGGAGCGGCGATAAGGGCTTGCCTGCTGAAGATGAAGGAAGCACTGCTCCACTCCCTGAGAGGGTAAATTTCCTCTCTCTCTCTCTATATATATATATACATATATGCACACACACTGTTGCAGGCTCATTTTTCTGTTTTTAGATATGGTTGTGTTTTTAATATTTTGGTTTTGTGTTTGGTTGTGGAGAAGACTGGGCTGAAGAGAAGAAATGTCTGTGGGATATATGTTTACATCTTGTTTGAGCTTCAAATTAAATTTAAAAAATAAAAAATTTAACTTTATTATTGAATCTGTTAAACTGTTTTTATTTAGGTTCCCAAGTAATTGGGATTAAGGGTTGTGGAGTTGAGTTGAACTGTTTTAGTTGAATGGAATTTTGGGTTTTTGAGTTTTAATTAACTAAAATGTTATGATTGAAGGGTTTAAAAATTTTGCAAAGTATTTTCTTTAAATGTTATTTTGGAGTTGGAAGAGAAGCTGAAGATGTTTGTTATTTTGAATGTGGGGATTTCTCATTTTTTACTTTGATGGAGCTCCTTGTTATTGTTTATTTAGCTTGGAGAGATGTTACTTGGAAAGAATAAAACAAATGTAGCAAGTAGCATAGAACCACTTTACTTGCTCTTAAAAGCTAAAGATAGTTTTCGCTATTGAAATTTGAAAGCAAGATATGTGCTGAATAGATTCTAATCAAACTGTACTTCATTTCGTTCAATATAATGTAGAATGCTTTTTTTTTCTTGTTAAAAATGAGATTGTTGATAAGCATGGTTTCAAGACATATGCTTGATAGATTGTAATTAAACTATTGTACTTTAGTTTGTTCAGTACAAATGTAGAATTCTTTCTGTCTGTTAAAAAGGAGATTGTTGATAAGCATGGTTTCACTTAAAATTATCTCTCTTAGATAACCATGGTTACATTTGTACATTTGTATTGTAGAACACAAAAGAATTTGATGTTTATATTTTACTAAGCTTCCAAAACAAGCAAGCAAGATTATAGTGAAGAAAAAATATGATTTCCAATGAGGATATTGGTACCTGGTACTTGTGATCTTGCATTGGAGGCTAGGAGTGCCACAATGTATGGTTGAATGCTTCTATTTATATTCTTCTTTGCTTTTATAACAGGTTCAGGTTGGTGGTTCCCCACCATACAGAATTGATAAGAAACTTGGAAAAGGAGGTTTTGGACAGGTATATATTGGTCGCCGCATTAATGCTCCAAATCCAAATGAAAGAACTGGCCCAGGTGTTATAGAGGTAAGATATTTTTTTATAGATAGTGGAACAACATCATGCAGAGATTGATTCTACGTTTATTCTTCTTAACATGTTACGTGATCTATTGAAACTTTTAGGTAGCCTTTAAATTTGAGCATAGAAGCAGTAAGGGATGTAATTATGGACCGCCCTATGAGTGGCTAGTTTACAAGTGAGTTTTTTGGTTATATTGCACACTCACCTTAGGATTTCCCCCGCCCCCCCCCCCCCCTAAAATTCTTGGCTAATGCTTTGCTGCTTCTGCTATTTTCTCAGCTCACTTGGTGGCAGTCATGGTGTGCCACGAGTACATTACAAGGGCTGGTGATGTTGCGTTCTTTTTTCTTACTTCCTCTATTGCCATTGCCAATAACTGTTTTGAGTAGCATGAATGTTAAAGACTAAATAAAAGCGTGTTTGTTAGGCACGCACTTGACTTTGTTTATGTTCTTTGGGCAGAAACATGTAGAGGGCTACAATGAATTGTCAGCGAAAACAAAGATATATTTTGCTACCGCTGTTGCTTTGTGGGATGCAGATTTCTATCTCAAAATTGATGACGATGTTCATGTAAACATAGGTAAAACCATATCCAGTTTTTAATGCATAATACATGTTGATACCTCATTTTTACTGCCCCTCAAAAAATACCCAACAATATTGGACCGATTTTTTTTTTTTTTTGTAAACTTGAGTTATTCACTAACAAATAAATGTAAACATTTTATCCGATTTAAAATGAAGCAATTTAAAAAAATTTATCCGAGCTTGTATTTGATGTTACTGAGTACATCAACTTTTAATTTACAAGAAAACTTGTTATAGTGCTTAAATAAGATTAAACAAAGGATAGTGCATGTGGAGATAAGCTGTCTTTTATCGTTTTGTTTCCCTCTCTTTGTTAAAAGGCATCCCCAACTCAACTCAACTTGGATGGTTACCATCTCCCTAAGCAAAGTTTTTTTTTTTTTTCATTTTTATTCCTTAATTTTATTATTAGAAAATAGTATATACTTTCTTTTTTTAATATATTGAGAATGTTGTGTTGACAATACTTCATGCATTTTTAATTTTTGTAGATATGTAGCATTATTATTTAATACAAAACTCTCTTTATTATTTAATCAATAATGCGACATCCCCATAGTTTATTACCTCTAATGATATGATATTGAGGTTAGATTCCACATGATGGAATGTTTAAAATTTGACACTTGTCAAACATATCATTAGAGATAATTTTTAAGAGTGATAAATTAGGTGTTTGAAATATTTTTCTTATTCAATACAGTACTCTCTTTGTAGATATTGTTTCTACGTAATGTTTTCTAAATTGATTAATGTGAGTGATCAATGAAGAGATAACAAAGCATTGTGGATTTGTGGGATAGTGCCATATTTAGGTGTGATCAGCATTATTTAAATAAACCAGTGAGGTTCTCTCAGATTATCTCTGTTAGAATGACCTAATTTATCAACTGAACATATTGACTTAATAAATTGGGTCGAGCACAATGTCTAATAAAAAATTTAAACAAAATAATCAAAAAGCATGTTGAACAAAATATCCGATAATCTGAACATAGTGTTTAGATAGAGTGCTCAAACAAAAAATTTATCACATTTCTATGTTGGGACTTCACATAATCTTGAGTTCACAAAAAATTT
The DNA here is from genome assembly GCA_030407325.1 of Camellia japonica. Classification (NCBI taxonomy): domain Eukaryota; kingdom Viridiplantae; phylum Streptophyta; class Magnoliopsida; order Ericales; family Theaceae; genus Camellia; species Camellia japonica. The sequence goes on along the minus strand of JAPPVO010000031.1, from coordinate 46,928,253 downwards.
ATCACATTTCTCTCTCATATGCTTTCTTTGTTTTTAAACACATATTTTCATTCACCTTTTACCTGATCTGTCTATTTCAGGTATAGAAAAGTTTGGGCTTTGGTGGTAATGTGGTGGTGAAAGTGGTTTAGTTATTCAACAACAGCTATGGGTTCTTCTTATTTTGAGGGTAATAGTAAACCTCTTGATTTTCTTTTTAATTATTTTCTTTCTCTTTGTTTTTTCTCTTTTGTGGTTTATACTTGCTAGTGAATGAACTTTGATGATATCATTAGCTTTTTTTTTCGGGCACACAGTTGAATCTTTTGAAGGTCTTTGGGTGATGGGTCTTGATGCTTTTAGCTGATCTATTTATTAGTCATTTCATGAGTATTGTATTGATTTGTGATTTTAATGATTTGGGTTTCATTTGATTTTGTTGGTTTATGAGGTATTGATTTTAGGTTCTAAGATTGCCCTTTTTTTGTGGCATTAATCATTTCATAATTGCTATCCAATTGTTTCTGGGTGGGTAAATTTGATCATCAAATCTTTGGCGGGTTATGCAGATTGAAATCTTTTCTCAGCTTATTAGTATTCGTTATCATAATGTGAAATTCTTACTTATTTACTATAAGTAAAGGTTTTATATTATTTGATGGATTGGTGGTTTCTGGGGGTGTCATTACATAATTAACCCTTTTAGCAGCCCTTCATGGGAATTGCAAATGCAAAGTCAAATGAAGTATATTTAAGCTTCATACTTCTTTAATCTGTTACGAAAGTTTTAGATAGTGACTTCATTTGCCCAATTTTATGTGGCTGCCCTATAATAATCCGACTATATTTGACATTGTTGGGATCTCTTTGTCATTGTAAGTCAATCATTAATTTAATTTAATTTATTTAGGATTGGTTTGAGATGTACTAAAAAAGTGTACTTTTTGACTTATTGGTGGGTTTGGGTTGGGTTGGGTTTGGGTTGAGTTTGATATGATGTGTTAGAGAGGTGATGTGATTTAAATAAGATGATGTGACTTAAATAAGATAGTGACTTTTTGACTTTTTGGCTTATTTAGGACATGCCAAACCAAGCCTTAATTTAGTTTGGTGTGGCTTTTCATCCGAGTTGTTGAATTAATTTGTGTTTTTATTTTTCAGGTTAGAAATTTCTTGGAGAGATGCAAAATATGGTCAAAGAATTCAATGACTTAATTTTTCAAGTTTTTTTTTAATTATTTTTTTTAATATATGTAAGCACAATTTAAATTTTTTTATTTAATTCCTTTGTATATATTTTTGAACATATTTAACTTTCATTTATGAAATATATGGCGCTATTCCATTGAATATGTGGTTATGATTCAAAAATATTTTAAAAAAATATAATTTTTTTTTTAATATATTCTATTCATATCCATATCCTATTTTTTAAGATTTTGTCGTATCGCCGTATTCTTGAATCATATTTTGTATCCATGTTTCATAGCTCGGAAAGGGTGTTTGAGAGGAAATATTGGAACATTTCGTTTTGTGTACAATCATAAAATATGAAAATGGATTTGTTTAAGGGAGGCAGTTGGTTGGAGTGGGACAATATGTTCTCTTTCAGATATATTTTACTGTCTAAATGTTTATTCTTGATTACATAGCCCATGGACTAACCCACAAAATCTGTCTTTTTGCAGGCAATATCGATGTTTCTAGTATTCTATGCTATCAGCTCTCCAATAGATGAAGAGCTTGGTCACAACTGATCAATATTGGGAACTGTCGTGTATGTTTTCTTCACCGTGTGGCATTTAAAAGTGTTTTTAAGATATAAATTATTAAATCAATTGAATTTAATTGTAGAATTCTCAGCTTACTCATAGCAGCAAATCTATAGATGTGCTATATTATTGGATTCTATCTTTTACATGCTTTTAGGTACATATTTACCTTTGCCATTGGATCTGGCCCAGTAACTGGTATTATTATACCGAGGCTTAGTAGCAGCAGGATGCGTGGGAAGATCATGGGTTTCAGTTTCTCAGTTCATTGGGTATGTTTCACAAACCTGTCCGATAATTAATGAGAAACAACTATTAATTGTGAAGGGTTGGTAAAAAAAAAAGTGAAAAGTAAAAAATTAAAAAGAAAGAAATGGGTGAAGTTCTAGAGAATGGCTGTTTCTGTCTCATGATTTAGCTTTGCATGTAGGTGTCATAATTTTGTAGACTTGCTCATAAGATATAAATGGGCCGATTAGAATGATATATATATTATTCTGTTTGTCAGGTATTTATGCTAAATTTAATTGAATTACTTGATGCAGGTTTTGGTTGTAGGAGGTGGTGATGGTGGAGTTCTTAGGGAAATCTCTCGCCACAATATTGTTATATAATTCCGAACGCCATAATTAAGTGATCCCATAGTTAAGCTTGAAGTTGCTCTTAAGGTAATTGAAACTCTTGTTGCAAATTACTGATCTGCCATAGAGATAGGTCACTGACATAGTTTTATTTTGATTATTTTAAGCTAAACTAACACATTTAAGTGCATTAAATTTTCAAGTCAAGTTTGATATATGTTTTTGCAGATTTTGTTGAGGGAATAGTTGATACGATCGAGCGGTTGATGTTGGGAGCTAAAGATTATGTTGCTCTTCTTTTTTTTTTTTTTTTTTTTTTTGAAGACTTGAATTTTTTAGTACAGTGTATTTAAAGATGGTTAATGGATAATGTCTATTATAAATTTAATTAATTTGTTAATTTTGTTATTTTTCATTTACAAAAAATTGTTGGTGCTTGTAATTGATTTTTTTGTTGTAGCAAATTCATATATGATTTTTTTTAATAAATAATTATTTGCGACAGTAAAACAATGGTCGCTAAAAGTGTTTTTTTATTTTTTTTTTTTGCGACGGCAAAATAGTTGTCGCAAAAAGTCTTTTGCGACTGTATTTTTATTATTTGCGACGGCATGTGACGGTCACAAAAAGTATTTTTTTTAGTAGTGAATGTTATTAATCACACTTAAAAGATGTGATGTAAATATTTTTAATCACACTTAAAATGTGTGATTTAAATGTTATTAATCACACTTAAAAAGTGTGATTAAAAATGACTCTTTTTAATCACACTTCCAAAGATCACACTTAAAAGGTGTGATCTAAATACTTTTAATCACACTTAAAAGATGTGATCAAAATATTTTTAATCACACTTAAAAGGTGTGATCTAAATACTTTTAATCACACTTAAAAGATGTGATCAAAATATTTTTAATCACACTTAAAAAGTGTGATCTAAATATTTTTAATCACACTTAAAAGGTGTGATTTAAATATTTTTAATCACACTTAAAAAGTGTGATTAAAAATGACAACTTTTAATCACACTCCCAAAGATCACACTTTAATAAAACTTAAAAAGTGTGATTAAATAACATACATCACACCAAAAAAGTGTGATCTTTATCTATTTTTGTAGTAGTGTATGTCATAAATATTTTGATTTATTACTTTTTACAACTTTACATGTATGTCGTAAAAGACAATTAACTTTCAATGATATGTCATATAACAACGTTTGTATGCATGCCGTGAAAGAGCTTTTATGGCATATATTGCAAGTTGTAAAAATTTAATTTTGTTGTAGTGACTAATACCACTGTAAGTCATAACTAGGGTCTCGTTTGGAAACATGTTATTTTAATGACTTTTTGACTTTTTACAAAAAGATATACAGAAAATAGAGAGAGTGATGTGACAATTCATAGTGACTTTTGACTTTTTGACTAAAATATATAGTTAACACCATAATTTTGTTGGGCACTTTGTATATTTTGTCCATAAAAAAAAATAAAAAAAATTAAGTTGATTCAATAATTATAACTTATTTAATTTATTGCGTTTGTCACTAAAAAAACGTATGGTTTATTTTAAAAAACACAATTGTTGTCTTTTTATTTTAGTGAAAAATTGAACAAATTACAATTATCAAATCGACTTAATTTTTTTTGGATGAAATAAATGAAGTGCTTGACAAAATGAACGATTTGAATCATCAAAACAGGACCTGTGGGGGGGCCCCACGGACCCAAACAGCTCCTCTGGACTGGAGAGGATCCTCTTCCTTGTTCAAATATGTACACGTGTTACCTATCTATCTAATTATCTATTCAAATGTGTACATGTGTCACTTATCTATTCACCTATTTGTTCAACGTCACCTATTTGTTCACCAAAGATGTCTTTCATTATGTCTCAAATAGTGCTTCTTATGACTTGGTTACAAATATCATTGTGATGTTTCTTATGACTTGGTTACAAATCATTGTGATATTGATTATCACATAGTTATAACCTATTATAATTACAAATTTGATTATCACTAAACAAGCCTTTGGCTAAGCCTCAACTGCTGTTTAGCTATGATTTATTGTGGCCCTTTTCATTATAACCGAAAATGGTTTGACACAACATACACTATAACAATTTACATTTTTGGCGATCAAATTTGGCGACTAAACTTTTTTAGTTGCCAAAAGTTGTAGAATAGGCGACTAAAAATTACATTGGTCGGCGTTGAATATGGTTTTTAGCTACTAAATTTTTTTAGTAGCTGTATCTTAATTATTGCCGACTAAAATTTTTTTAGTCGCTAAAAGATGCCACAATAGGTGACTAAAAATTGTTTTAGTCGGCATTAGTTTGTGTTTTAGGCTACTAAAAAAAATTTTAGTTGTGTTATATCAATTTTTGCGTACTAAAATAAATTTAGTCGCCAAAATGCTAGCATAATGTTTGCTATTAATCTTTGGCGACTAAGGGTTTCGTCGGCAAATATTAATTTTTGGTGACCAAAATACTTTTAGTCGTTGTATAGTATTTTTTGCCTACAAAATTAATTTAGTTGCTAAATAAAAAACATATATTTTACTTTTTTATCTTTGGTGACCAAAAAAGTGATCGGCAAAGGTATACATTTTAGCCACTAAAATAATTTGGTCCATAAATGTACAGTCTTTAATTACTAAAAATAATTTAGTCGGTATTTGTTTTACTTTTAGCAACTAAATTTTAGTTGGCAATGTCATTAAAAATTTTGGAGGGAGGAATTTGAATTTTGAAGGAATTTCTAGATCAATTAGCGACTAAAATATTTTTGGTCAGGAAAAAAAATGTCTTTATTTATAGCGGCGACTAAAAAAAAGTTAGTGGGGAAAAAAAATAAACAATGGTGTAAGACAGAGAAATCACTTGAAGAACCAAGGGGTGAGATGAATATCTCACCAAAACAACATCGTTTTGGTGTAGTAATTCAAAATAAAATAAAATAAAATAATTCTCTCTTTGTTTCAAACATGAGAGAGAGAGAGAGAGAGAAGACGAAGGGTTGAGGAGCCTCACCCATCGCCGCCCTGCCCCGCCTTCTACTCCGCCGCCGCCTCACCCCTTCTCTGCTGCCGCCGACGATGAGTAGTTGTTGAGTTCGGATTCAAGAAGCTATTATTCATTCAATAGATTCAACAGCATCCTCCAAACTTATTGAATTCAAAAATTAGAATTTCTTATGGAGGTGTTTGGTGTGGATTGTAGGGGTGATTATAACTTATTTTAATTTGGAAATCTATGCCAGACTGGTTGATGCATCTTCTACTTACAACTTTTTAGGCATAAATAACTTAAATAAGCTGAGAAAAGCTAATCATTTAGAAGTTGGAGAATAGATGCTTTTAACTTCTGGTTTCTGATTATCAGCTTTTAGCTTACAATAAGCTCCACCAAACACCCTTTGGTAATGGTAATTCAAAAATTACGAAACCTTCAATCTCATCCCCTTTTTCGTCTTCGCATTCTTGTTTTTCAACCCAATTTGACTTCCCAAACCTCTTAATTGCAATCGCCATTGCAGCTTCGATTACTGTTTTCGTCACAACAATGGCTTCTTATATTCTTCTTCTTCAGTAAGAATCAGTATTAGGTGTGAATCTGCGAATCTGGAGATGGTGGTAGTTTCAAAGTCGACGCAAGGTGGGCCATACACAGGGAGGGATCCGAACATGAAGAAGCCAGAGTGGTTGAGGCATAGAGCTCCCCAAGGAGAGAAGTTTGAGGAGGTGAAGGACTCCTTGTCTCATTTGAAGCTCAATACTGTTTGCGAAGAAGCTCAATTCCCTAACATCAGAGAGGCCTTTCTTTGCTCTCTCTCTCTCTCTCTCTCTATGCTGTCAATTTCACAATTTTGTTTGTCTTTGCTATTTATTGTTTGGATTTATTGTAACCACTTATTTGGGCTTTCTGAGGGTTTGTTCTGTGTTTCTTGTTGTCTTATATAGTATGGAAAATGCTAACAATTGTCTACTGTGTTGTTTAAGGTTGATATTAGTGTAAAAAGTGTTTTGGAAATGATAAAAAAGTTTTAAGTGTTTGAAAATAAGGTATTGGGTTCCACATGTATAACCATTCCCAAGAAAAACTTAGCTAAGCTATTTCGGTAGTGAAAATCCAATGCTGTATGCTGGGTTTCTGGTAATGATCACTGGACGCTAGCAGTGACACAATTTTGGGATGTCATGGGCGCATTACACTTCTGGCCACCGAGCCGTGGTTTTTTTTCTTCTTTGCACAACTTCACAAAAACTTATTGCAACATATTTATTTATTAATTAATTTTTCGTAATTACATTTATTATGGTACGGGATTTGTTTAAATTTAAACATTGTCACAAATTCACATGTCACAAATTCATAATCCACTAGTTTTCTATTATGTATTTTGTTACTAATAGATTTATAGCATTGTGTTGTGTTTCAAATTGAAGGGACAAGAAGTTTTAAGTTAGTAATCATAAATTCTACATAAGCAAAGAAAATGTAAGTGAGTAGCACAAATCTAAGTTAAAAAGAACAAATCTTCAAGGAATCAATTGAGAACTCAAGGAGTTGATTAAAACCTTCTTTAATTTTTATTTAATTAATCATCTTAAACTACGTCATCTTTCATCAAATATCTATTGGAAACAAAAGAGTTATTCATCTTCAAATCGTTGCGACTACTACCTCTCTCAATTTCTTTCTCTATGGCTCCTATTTCTCAGTCTCCCTTCCAAACATTTTTAAAACAGAGATGAGCATGATAGACAAAAAAATAAGTATCAAAGTCTCCAATGACAACATCATTGTGACTGGCATTGACGCTGCCTTCTGGTGTCTTAGACTCTCACATTTGGCCTAATTTTCTAGGGCTTTCATTTGATTTTTTAGTTGAAGAGTTTTGAGAAATCATGGTTTTGTTTAGATGGCTTGGAGACTTGGAGAGATTGTTATCTTTTTCATGCATCTTGCTATAGCTGATTTGTCACAAACAAAATAAAAAATAAAAAATAAAAAAAACATTTTTTGGGGGTAAGTTTCTCTAGAGAACATATCTGCTCTCTTCAAATTTTTACTCATAATGATGAAAACTTATAACCACATACAAATTCTTATTCAACAGTGACAACTGCAATACATCCATTGTCAATTTTCTCATAACCTGCCCAAATCCTAATTGTTCATATGATCTGTGTCTCAATTGTTGTCGAAGAACTTAGAAAAGGTGAACTTAGAAAAGGTTTTCAGCCTGGAGGTAATGAAGCAGAGTCTTCAATTCACCAGTTGCTTGAACGATCTTATGGTCATGGTATGGACACGAAACCAAAGAAACATGCTTGGGAGGGCCAAGTGACACTCTGAGAAAATGATTATCAAGCTAATATGTATGGTGACTTTCCTGATTGGAGCGTAGAGATGGATGGTAGCACTCCTTGCCCTCCAAAAGGACGTGGAGGTTGTGGTGTTGGAATATTGGCACTGAGACGCATCGTTAAAGTTAATTGGGTGGATGACCTAATTAGGAGTGCAGAGGACCTTACAATCAATTATCAGTCACCAGATATTGATTTTTCTCATGGATGTTCGTTGTGTCTTCCTGTCAGATACGCAGGAGGCAATGGGAATGATTTTGGAGTAAGGCAGGCGTCTTTTAGGAAGAACAGTCATGATAATTTTCTTTACTGCCCAAATGCTGATCACATGGAAGATGCATTTTTCAAATGCACTGAATGAGAGGCGAACCTGTCATAGTTAGAAATGTACTTGCAAGACTTCTGGTCTAAGTTGGGAACCAATGGTCATGTGGAGGGCTTTCAGAAGTGCAAAAAGAAAATTGAAACAGGAGAGCTTTTCTGTTAAGGCCATTGCTTGCTTGGATTGGTGTGAGGCAAGTGTTTGATTCGTGCAGGTTTCTCCTTTTCTTTGGTGCCTTCCTCTGTGCCCATTTATATATTTCTCTCTTATGATGCTTAGCATATCTCATTAGTAGCCAATGTTCTTGCTACTTTGTTTTTTCACTATCTCTTTTCAAGTAAACATATATTTACATTTATCAATAACAAGGAGATCGGACGAGGGTGTGGGATGAGTCTTCCGCGTTAGGATCCTCTAGAGTGATCCCTCTAGAGTGATCTCCTAAAATAAAAGAGATTGGCGCGACACCTATCCCACTAAAAAAATCAAGGGTTGAGATCAATCCCTCACCAAAACGACGTCGTTTTGGTGAGAGAAATGAAAAACAAAAAAAAAAATTCAGACCAGAGTCAAGTGAACCCCAACAACAGAGCCAGAATCATCCCTCTCTGCACCCAACAGAAGGCCCTCCTCCTCCTCCTTATCTTCCATAGTTGAAGACCCATCTTGTGAGCTTCGAAACCCACCCTTTTCCCCACCTGAAACTGATCTTCCAAGTGTCACAGACCCAAGATTGCTTCTTTTCTGCCTTCACAAGGTGGAAACAGCACCCATTTTCCTGAATACACCCGGTTTCAGAGTAATCTCTGTTCTTGTTGTTGAGTTTAGAAACGATTTGCAGGGTAGTGGAGGAGAGGGAACTTGTAGAGAGAGAGAGGAGAGAGACCCAAATAGGGATGTAAGGGATCTCGAATTGGTACAAAAAGAAGAAAAAATCTGGAAAAGAAAAGTGAGTGGTAGGCGATCGGGGTGGGGGAAAGGAGATCAAAGACGATGGTGTGAATGGCGGTGGCGGCAGAAGAGATCGAAGACGAAAGCTGTCTTCCAAAGTGAACCCAGGAAGAGATCGAAGATGACGGTCTGAAATTATTTTATTTTTTTTTATTTCTCTCACCAAAACGACGTCGTTTTGGTGAGAGATTGATCTCAACCCTTAGTTTTTTTAGTGGGACAGGTGTCGCGCCCATCTCTTTTACTTTAGGAGATCACTCTAGAGGGATCACTCTAGAGGATCCTAACGCGAGTCTTCCCAATATGAAAGACTGATGACGCAAGAGAAAATATCAAGACAGGTGCTTGGGAAGAAGGGATATTTAAGAGGATTTGGAGTCAGCCCAAAACTCTCTTCCTTTGATTACGGATCAAATGCTGCAGCACAATGAGGGGTGGAGATTGAAAGACTTTCGAGGTTGAGATTATTTTTGGCATGAGACGTATTACTATTAGCATGGTATAGATTACTAGTTGTTAGGACCCTTTGTTGTCAAATTCCATGGATCAAACCCAAGGTTGTAATTATTTCTAGTTTTCCAAATTTTCCAATTTTGCTTGTTGGGTCAAACTAGGATTACTTTGGATTTCTCTAAGAAGTTGGTTTTCTTCTAAAACTAGGATTTCTTTGGAGTTCTTTAAGAAGTTGGTTTTCTTCCAAAAACAGGATTACTTTGGATTTTCTATAAGTAGTTGGTTTTTCTCCCAAAACCATACTACTCATTGATTGAATTCCTCCAGATCTTCTTTTTGGTTCTTAAAGGTTTATATCTGGGGATATTTTGTTATTTTCTTTGATGTTTTATTGGGTATTCAACTCATGGTTTAAAGAGAGTACATCAAAGATTTGTTTGTTATACACAAAAGAGAGAGTTGTTCTTCAGTTGTGGATTCTGAAGAATTCGAGCCTGAAACTTTGGTGGAATCCGGAGTGGCTCATCAGAAAGGCAATTCCGTGGTGAAGATGGGGTTGGAAGAGGCACATAGAGGTTGGTTCAATTAGGCGCTGTGGATTCGCTAGATAATTGAGAGTATACCTGTGTAATTCCTTTAATTCTTCTTAGTGGATTGTCTTGTGGCAGTTGCCCGTGGTTTTTTTATCACAGTTGGAGGTGTCCAATTGTGGTTTTTCCACGTAAAAATCGTTGTGTCTCTTTCTCTTGATTGTTTGATTGGGATTGTTATATTTTGCTTAAAATTGGTACATAATCACAAATCAACATCTAGGGTTTCTAGATTTTTCACTAGTGGATATTTCTTTTTTGTGTGCGAAAGACATGATTTTTGTATGATTCTCTGTTTATATAGATTTATTATTTTAAGATGGATTATATTTAGTTTGTATGGAATTTGACGTTAAACGACCAAATTTTTGGATGGTTAAAAGTGAAATAGAAACAGTTATATTAATGGATTTGTTTATATACGAGTTGCAGGTTGCACGAAATAAATACAGGTTGTAGAGAAATAATAATAATAATAATAATAATAATAAAAAACACTAAATAAAGTTTTTGGCGACTAAACGTTTAGTAATTAACAAAAAAAAAAAAAAAGTGAATTTCTTAGCAACTAACCAAATTGGTAACCAAAAAAGAAATCAATATTTTTAACAACTTGGTAGCCAAAAATATATGAGATTTTTGACAACTAAATAGTTTAGTAACTAAAAAAAATACGATGAAAATAAATTTTTTTTGCGACTAAATATTTAGTAGCAAAAAATAAATGAAACTTTAAGTGACTAAATAGTTTAGTAGCTAAAAACATAAGATGAAAAATAATTTTTTTTGGCAACTAAATATTTAGTAACCAAAAATAAATGAGACTTTAAGTGAACTAAATAGTTTAGTAGCTAAAAAAATAAGATGAAAATAATTTTTTTTGGAAATTAAATATTTAGTAATCAAAAATAAATGAGATTTTGGGCATTAAATAGTTAGTAACAAAAAATTTTAAAAAAATTTTAAAAAAAAATTTGACGATTAAATTCTTTGATCTCTAAATGTAGTAATACTGTTACTAAATTGCATCCACGACTAAAGTTTTAGTTGCTGAAAACAAAAATTAATTTTATTTCAAAACTTTTGGCGACTAAATATTTAGTAACCAATTTACGACTTTTGGCGACAAAAACACATTTAGTCACCAATACTTTTCTCGATAATGTGCCTGTTTGGCAGAAATTATTTCCAGCTTATTTCAGCTTTCAGCTTAATTTAAGCTATTTTGATGTGTTTGGTTTAGCTTATAGCTTATAACTTATAGCTTTGTGGAAGTCAGAAATCAGCTTATTCTTTGAGTGGAGCAGGAGATGCTTTAAGAATAAGCTGGAAATCAGCTTAAGCTGAAAGTTATAAACTATAAGCTATTTAGGCATAAGCTATAAGCACTTTCCCACAGCTCTACCAAACAGGGCTAATTAACGACAAATTTAGCAATCAAAATATTTAGTCGCTAAAAACCTTCGGCGACTAAAACTTGACCTTTGGTTACTAAAAATTTAGTCGCCAAAAGTATAACTTTTTATAATGATACTATTAAAATTACAACTTTCAAAACTTGCATCCCAAAATAGATGTGTATGTATTATAGAAGCTCCCTAAATTTAGGAAATTCTATGCAGTATTTTTTTTTTTTATCTCCCCTAAACTATTTCTCTCTTTTATGCAATTTTTTATTTTATTTATATTTATTTTCAGTATACTCATCTGGCTACACAAATTATTCAAAAATAAATTAGTTTACCGTATGTTCTTGTTCTCAATAATTAAATTAGTTTACCGTATGTTCTTGTTCTCCTCATGCTATTTTCGTTTGGTTTTAGATTTTTGACTGAAAAAAAAAAAAAGAATAAAAAGATAAAATTAGCTACATTAATCAATAAGTCAAAATGTCATATCCAAATCATAATCATTACACTTTCTTTCACAAAAATCAAAAAAATCATAAAAGCCAAACCAAACGAGATTAAAAATATTCCATCACAAACAAGTCAGCTAAAAAAGCGAATGCCAAATGAAGACAGAATGCTACCTGTATTTTCCAAAAGTAACTAAAAAAAGAAAAAGAAAAGAGGAGAAAAAGAAAAGAGAAGAAGAAGAAGAGTATGCACACATATTTGGGATTAAAACTCAAGCCTTTCATTTCACTACACAATAAAAATAACACAAGTCACAAGACTCGAACTGTGATATCTTAAAATAGCACAAGTTTTTTTTGCCAATCCCATTAAACGTGGACCGGGGATGCTGTCTAGCCTGCTGTGACCTCTCGTGGGGAGTTAATACCGGACTTTTGTTTTTTTATAATCTATATCGTTCATATTATAAGATTTGCAAGTGTTGAGTTTATAAACAGATATTTATAACCACATAATCAAAGTCTAAATAAATATAATTTATTATCAAAATTATATTTGTTTACTTTTTAACAAAACAAATATAATATTATGTGTAAACAAATATAATATTGTTACGTGGTTATAAATATTTGATTAATCTGATTGTTTTCATGCACTATTTACTTGGCAAATCGTATAATATAGACGGTTTAAATCATCAATATAAAGCTTGATATTGATCTCCATGATGGGTCACAGCACCCTGTTTTCCTAAACTTAACAAAAACACAACAAACACAGACAGTAAATTAACAAAGACTTTAGTTTTTCATACAGACTGGGACATCCATAGCTGCCCAAACATGGTACAAAGCAAGATAGAGAGAGCAGATGTCATGGAAGCCTTGGAAGAATACTCACAGAACTTAGCAAGCAAGGACGTGTCATGGATTAGCAACGCACTCAACGAACCAGAAAATGAGAAGACGAGGCACACAACAAAAGCTTGGAATGTTGTTGGGAGACCTTTGAAGAAGACAGTGGGGACTGGATTACCATCTATGTATTCAAATGGGATTATTAAGAGAAGTGTGGTGATTGTGAAGGAAGCTACCAAGATAAATTCCAAAACTCTTGTCTGGATTGGTGGTATGGAGCTCAATTTTGAGTCATCTCTTCGATTTGCAAGAAATACATATGCCATCTCTGCCCAGATCCATTCATGAGCTTATGTTGAAATTATGTTCTGTACTGCATATTTTTATAGCGTTTAAAAATTTAAAATATATGGCAAATTACAAATACCCCTCGAGATTTGGTGAAAATACAAATTCTCTCCTGAGGTTTGAGAAATTACATCTCACCCTTGAGATTTATATTTTCATAACAAATTACCCCATAAGGTTTTTATTTTCATACAGATTCTCCCTAATTTTCCCTAATATGTTATGAAAATTTGCCCCTCAGGGGACAATTTGTAATCTCTCAAACTCAGGAGAATCTGTATTTTTACCAAACTTTAAGAGAGTGTTTATAATTTGTCCTAAAATATACCGTTTAAAAATAAAAAATTATGTACTCTACTACATATTTTTATACCGTTTAAAAATAAAAAATAAAACTCTTCTAATTTAACGGATAAGTTGTAATATGATAAGTGTGAATTTTTAATTTATCATATATTTATTTATTTGCTATATAAGTATCAGGGCGTACGAAACGATGTCGTTTTTCATTTTCCAAAAAAAAACAGGAAACAGATCTCTCCTCCTTATTCTCGTCATCGGATTGCGATGTCGAAGGGGTTTGGCAGATGCCAGGGAAGGGTGTGTTGAGCAAGGAGAGAAACATTGTGAGTATTCAGCACTAGCAACAAATAAATTACACCCACATGTAACACAGAAAACAGGTAAACTATTAATTGGATTTCACATATGTGTTTGATTTTAGAAAATAAAATCTATTTTGGGTTTTGTGTTTTTTTGGGCCAAAGTGGGTTTTGCTGATTGTGAGTCGTTTTATGGTATGTTTTCAAGTCTCGAAAGTGACTGTAACCATCTTTTCTTCACACATCCATTGTCTTCTTAACCCCGGTCTAAGCCCTGCGGCAGAACTTCACGGAAACGTTGCCACCGGGTGTTGGCCTGCGGCTGCGAGGCGTGGGGGCAGGTTAGCCGGCGACTAGAGAGGGTGGGGGATGGGTGGTGGCCAGCCGACGAGAGGAGGCAGAACAGACAAAAGAGAGAGATTTTTTTTTTTTTTTTTTTTTTCTTAAGTGCGTTTTTAACTTTAAAAATTAGACTCACTATTTTACCCAAGGGTGTGACAATCTCTCTCTTAAGTGTTTTTTAATTATTAATTAATTATTTCATTTATATAAATTATATTGAATTCGTTTGATTTATATTTTAAGATATAATTTTTTAGAGAAATTTTTAAAATTTTGTTTAGTTTAAATTTTTTGAAAAAAAATTTCAAAATCGCTTTCTTTTTTTTTCACATCAATTAATTATTTTTTCTCTCTATTCTCTCATTCTCAATCACTTTTTCTCTCACATACATTTACTCAACTACAACAAAATATTAAGGGTTTGGTTATGGTGTGCAACTTACGCCTTACACCTTACACCTTATACTTACACCTTACACTTACACCTTTTGTGAAAAATTAAACCTTACACTTACACCTTTTTTGAGGTTGCACATCATATGCAACCCACTTACACCTTACACCTTACACTTACACCTTATACTTATACTTACACCTTACACTTACACTTTTGTGTAAGTGGCACATGGTGTGCAATTGCACACTTAAGAAAAGTCCAAATATTAAATCATCTCAAACTCCAAAACAATTTTTAAAATATATAACAAATAAATCAAAAAAAAATTCTAAATTCTCTCTCCAATTTTTTTTTTTTTTTTAAATTTGTCTGAAAACACAAATCAAACAAACACACCCATTGTTTTGCAATAATGCATAGGATCTGAAAGCATTAGAACATCTCCAACGGTTCAATAAAATTTTCATCAAATTTAAGTAAAAAAAATTGATTTTCTCGATCTGATACGCGTAGCTCCAATGGTTATGGGTACTGTAATGTGCATCAAAAGAAAAGGGGACGTCCAAGGGGGCAACCGATTAGGTATTCTCAAATTTTTTTTTTTTTGAACCAATAATTTGAACCAGTTCACAGGCTAATTTTCGATCAACCAGCCGGATGTCCAACTGGCTGATCGGTGGGCCCACCCCCAACGTTATAGCACAATGAAATGGTGAAATCTCACGTTTGTTCTCAATTGGATGAAAGTTTTGTTCCGTTCTCAGTTTGATATTAATTTGGTGAAACCATTAAAGAGGGAAAATGTAACTTTTTTCATCAAATTTGAATTTGATGCTTAATCTAATGCACCGTTGGAGATGACCTTGCATAGGTCCAACTTTTAGTTTTAGTAAAAATAAAATAAAAATTTAAATTTAAAAAGTCATTATAAATTATCATATCATTCTCTCTTTTTCTGTATATTTTTTTATAAAAAATCAAAAAAATATTAAAATAACATATTCTTAAATAATGGGGTTGACTTCTTTCCTGTCTTTCATCATACTAGAAAGGTTTTGTCCGATCATACTAGAAAGGTTTTGTCCGGTTCCCTGGGCCTATTTTTGAATCCTGTTTTAATAATTAGAATTGTTCATATTTTGAGATTTATTGAGTATATTATTCTTGAAAAAATCAAGTTAATCGGATAACGATAACTACAAGTTTGAATCAAGTTTGTATAAAAAAAAATAGACGGTAAGAAAATAAATAACTTATACAAATTTTATCCAAACACATGTTTTTATTATTCGATTAATTTAATTTTTTATATAAATTATATATTTAATGAATTTTAAAATATAAAAGATTCCAATTATGAAACCGACCAAAAACCAGCCGAATGAGCTGGACTGAACTGTACAGTCCTTGGAAACAGTCCAGTCCCTTAAATAATTGTGAATGAATCTGGGATATTTTAATATTTGTTTTAAAGAAATTAAGATAAATTATAATAAATTTTTTTAAAATATAACTCATTTGTATTTTGTCTTTCTGAATTTTAAAACTTAATAGTTAATTTCGTTAAAATATTATCTTCTTATAATTAATTATTTTATTAAAATTTTATTAGAAATTTATAAAAAATTAGATCATGAGTAAATCACATAATACATTTACAAAAATGATTCGACCCCTTCCAAAATATGACCCTCACAACCCCCTTGGCATGTGATTGGCTAAATTTTTCATTTTTTTTTTTCCCTCTCCAATCACCAACCCCCACGTGTGTGTGGGATGGTGGGAGTTGGTGATTGAGGGGGTCTCAATCACTTCTCATACATTTATTAAAATTTTAAAACAATAATATATATTATTGATTATTTTAGGATAATAATAATCTTAAGTGATAATTTTATTTGTATTTTATCTCTCTTATTTTAGTGGTAAAATCCAAACACAATCACCAGATAAGAATATTATTGTCTTAAAAATTTAATAAATGTGTCATGTACTTTATATATGATCTAATTTTCTATAAATTCATAACATAATCGTTACAAAAATGGTTAACGGTAAGAAGATAAACTTTGAGAAAGTTAATTGTTGAGTTTTTGAAGCTTAAAGGGCAAAATATAATTGGGTAATAGTTTAAGGGGATTTTACTATAATTTACCCAAGAAATTAGAAAAATTACAAAGATAAAAGTTGGGCAAATTATACTTATCTCTCTTAAGATTTAGAAAAAAAAAAAATACAATAAATCTTACAAATTTAACATAATTACATTAGAATCTTGTAAGATTTTAATTCATATAACAGTTGACTCTATTGTCATTATAAATTCATTAGTTGTATGGATGAAAAAATAATATTTGTCGTCTTTTCTATATTAAAATATATATTTTATCTTTTTTATTTTTACATTTTCATACTATCTACATTAATTTTGATCATTTTAATCTTATTAAAAAAATCAATATAATTATATTAAAATTGTAAAACTTGTAGTATTTTTTCAAATCTCAATAGATGTCAATATAATTTACCCATAAAATTTCTTTGTTACTTTATTATTTAACAATTTATATATCTATTTAAAACAAACAAGCAAACAAACAAATAAAAATTTAAAGTTATAATATAAAAGAATACCATAATTTTCA
Organism: Camellia japonica; assembly: GCA_030407325.1. NCBI lineage: Eukaryota > Viridiplantae > Streptophyta > Magnoliopsida > Ericales > Theaceae > Camellia > Camellia japonica. The sequence continues at coordinate 46,911,174 of JAPPVO010000031.1, read as the reverse complement.
ACCAATTACACCACAGTATCAGTTAATATCCTTCTTCTTTTTTCTTTCTCATTTTCATTTATGGATAAGTACATACTTGATTAAATCCACAATCCACAACAATTAACTCAAATTTTAAAATTTTAAATCTTTAGATAAAATTAACAAGCAATTAAATTAGAAGCTGAAAAAGAAAATCTAAAAGGGGTGAACCTAAAAATGTTCAATCTCATAATAATCTCTTCAACTTAAAATAGTAGTTCCTTATTTTATTTTTTATTATCTTAAAATATTAGTCTCTCTTCAAAAATCAAGTACAAAAATAATTTAAATTTTTTATTTTATTCTTTTTTTAAATTCATAAATAATATAAAAAGTACAATTATGATATTGATATTTTTCAAAAAATATATTATTAAAGAATAATTTTAGAAAATTAATTTTTTTAAAATATAGTAATTATATTATTAAAAAAAATTAAAATTTCTCAAAAGATATTATTATTTCGAGACGGAGTAAATTGAGTTGGCCGACCACTATTTTGGAACGGAGTAAATTGAAGTTGGCCGACGTAGCAGCACTAGGACCCTATTATTTTTAAGGGAATGGCTTCCGTTCAGTCTTTAATCGGACTGGATCGTACTGTTGGGTCAGTGAAGACTTACCACGGGTTTCGTTTTGATAATCTGAATCGTTTAATGTGTAGAACTCGTCGAGTACTATATGTCTATAAAAAATCACGTTGATCGGATATCGATAGCTATGTAATCAAAACATATTTTTGTTAACCGTTAATTTATTCACCGTCCATTTTTTTTATACAAAACTGATTTGATCACATAGCTATTGATATCCGATTAATGTGATTTTACTCGACAAAGTCTACACATTGACGATTCAGATTATCAAAACGAAATCAATGATGAATCCCTACGAACCCAACAATACAGTCCAGTCCGATTAAGACCAAGTTTGGGATCTTTCAAAAAATTCAAAAAGTTACTCAAAAAGTTAAAAAGTTAACACTATTCACCAAATGTCCACAATTACGGCTGCACAACTCTCAATTCGAATTTTTCCCTACAAATCAATTTTTATAATTTTTTATTACACATTTTTCCATAAAAAGTCAAAAAGTTAACCCAAACATCCATATTTTCAACTTTAATTTTTTAGTCTAAAAAGACAAAAAATATACTTATTTAAGACACCCCAAACAAACCCTAAGTACCGGACTGAAGCCATGCCCTATTTTTAAAACCAAAATCTGGGGACAACCGCTTGCTCTGCCAACTTGTCTTTGGTGTTCACGTTCACTCATAAAAAACTTGTCTCTATCACGTGACAACTGTTCTTTCTAGGACTCTTCTGGATTGTTGCTTTAGTTTTATTTTGAGAATAAATTATTTAAGTTAAAAATTTTAAAAATTATTATAAAAAAGTTACTTATATATATATATATATATATATATATGTGATAAAAATTCAAAAATTATTGAAAAAATCGATTCTAAAAATGGCCCTTAGTTTATGCTGGTGTTGCTATGCTATTTGTCATTTTTTTGCCTATAATGGTGCTCGACATTGTATATGATTGGCTTTTGAGCATGTATCAAACTTGTTAATGGCCGTTGTTAAGCTTTTTATATTCGGATTGGGTTTCCCTTTAATCTAAAAAGTCCAGAAGTGTGGTTTGAATTTGTAGAATTCATTATTGATCTTATTTCGATAATCTGAATTATTTATATTGTAAAATTTTTTGTGTATATTATTCATATAAAAAATTAAATCGATCATGTTAGGTTTTTTTTTGTAATGTATAACCTTTTCAAAGGTGTATATGAGAGGATTCTTAAATTCTAAAAAATAGATAGTAGAAGAGTTTTCTTTCTCACCATTTATTATTATTTTACACTATTTCTCACTCAACTTATAAACCAAACATGATGAAAGGGTTCTCTTTCTCATAATTTTTCATCACTTCTCAACAAATTACCCCATCTTAACCCTATCTTAATGGAGTGTTAGATAACAGATGATTGCGGGTTGTTTGTCATACAACTAAAAAAATACATTATTTTTTTATTTGTTGTCTTTAGTGATTTTTTTTTTAAAATTATGTCAATTTTTTTTTAAAAAAAATTAGGCCTATCTTGTGTAGATGAATAAAAAGTTCTAAAAAAAATTGAAAAAATTCGAAATTTTTTTACTAAAGATTTTTTTTTAAAAAAGTTAAGAAATAAACTATTTTTGACCCCTTTTTTTGTCCTTTCTAAAGTTGTTTTCATTTTTTTAAATACATTATTTTTTATTTGTTTTGTCTTTAGTGATTTTTTTAAAAAAATTGTGTCAATTTTTTTTTAAAAAAAATTTGCAGGCCTATCTTGTGTAGATGAATAAAAAGAAGTTTTTTTTTTTTTTAAAAAAAAAGAGTTAAAAAAGTAACTATTTTTGACCCCTTTTTTCGTCCTTTCTAAAGTTGTTTTCAAATTTTTATTTTATTTCTCTCGTCCATTTAGTTGAATAGAAGTCAAAAGTGAAAAACTATGTAAATATTCTAAAAAAAATTAATAATAATAAAAATAAAAATAAAAAAAAGGTTCACTAAGAAAACCCAACCCCAAATTTAAGCATAAAGCAGCGGGAAGAAAAAACTGAAATTATAAGAATAGTGATTGGTGTTTAGGCCTCGTTTGGGAACATGGCTTTTTAATAACTTTTTGATTTTTTAGTTAAAATATAATCTAAAAAAAATTAGTATGTTTGGGATAATTTTTTAACTTTTTACGAAAAGATGTGTAAAAAGTAGAGAGAAAAAAAAAAGAAATCTTAGACTTTTTGATATAGGTTGTTGGTTTTTGACTTTTTTAGTAACTTTTTGACTTTTGACTAAAAAAATCACTTGCCAAATGAGTATCACAAGAAATTACACTACTATGTATGAAATTTTTTGTACAAAAATTTTGTTAGTATATCATTAAATATAAAGTAATGAGATGTATATTAATAATAAAGCTGGAGCTCATTTAATTGTCTTTAATAAATAAAAAAAAGAGTAATGTTAGAGATTTTAAAAAATATATATATTAAAAAAAATTTATACAATACTTAAATAGGTGTAAGACCCACATTATATAACAATAAGATCCACACGTGTAAATATTGTGTAGAAATTTTGAATAATAGTATTAGATATATATATATATATATATATATCTTCTATCTATATATTATTATTAAGTGAATGTCTAAATTGATTTAGTAAAGCCTTCTTTTCTTCATGTCACGTGACAACTTTATATATACTAAAATAAAAAAATTAATATGCATAGCGTAAGCACGTTTTGAACCCAAAATGTTGAGTTTTATTAAGAATGTACTTGTTAACATACATATTATGATATTAAATTCTTTATTTTGTTAGTTATCTGAATTGCACACGTATCGTGTGTGCCACCCGCTACTATATATATAAATAAAAGGTGCTACTAAAATAAACACTCTTTGGACATGGAATAAGTCCCTTCTTAAATAATATAGTCAATTATAAATATACCTTCTGAAATTTATTTAAAATATAAATTATCTCATATGATTCTAAAAATTATATTCTATCCTTTTAAATTTCTAATCGCATAATAATGGATCCTTTTATTAATAAATCATCAAACAATTAGCAATTTTTAATAATGTCATAAATATATTTTAATTAACAATTCATGTAATTTTATTGTTGTCTAGAAAAATAGTTAGAATTTTTTTTGTTTTTTTTACTAATTCTTTTAAATAAATTTTTTGATAAAGGAATCTTTCTAATTTCTAAAATCATAAAGGATAATCCATATTTTAAGTAAATCTTAAAAAATTATTTATAATTTATCCTAAATAATATATATATATATAAAAAATAAGGAAAATGGTGTTTTTAGTGAGAACCCTTGTGACTGCTTCAATATCTCATACTAATTTTATTAATTTTCTTAATTTTAAATAATTAAGAAAATCTCCATTGATTAGATTTTATTTGAAAATCCCATATCGGGGAAAAAAAATGAGTTTTTTACTCATATAAAGAAAATCTTATACTCACATTCCATTTAATGAGAAGTCTTGTGAGAGTTTTAATATCTCATACTAATTTTCTTGATTTTCTTAATTTTAAATAATTAAAAAAATCTCCATTGATTAGTTTTTATTTGATAATCCCACATCGGGAAAAGAAGGGAAAAAAATGAGTTATTTTACTCATATAAAGTAAATCTTATATTCTCATCTCATTTAATATTATAACTAGTGGTAACCCGTGCTATGCACGGGACTTTATAAATTTTTCAAAAAAAAATTATTATAAATATGTTGAAGTAATTTAATATTTTGTGGTATACATGAAATTTATAAGTTAATTTTTATGTTTATAACTTTTTAAATTATTAGTTTAAAAAAATTAAATATATATATATATATATATATATTTAGTGTAATTTTGATGATTTGTAATAATAATAAAAGAAAATGTTAAATCTAATTAAATGAGGTTACATGAGTTATGATATATCTCTTCTTGTTATGAAAATAGACAAATTTAAAAATTATAATTAAGACAAATATATAATTTTATTATTAAATGTGAAGTGAAATAATATTTAATAATAATTGATATGATGTTTCTATTATTAATCTAATAATTTAAGTTACATTTCTTTTGGTTTTAATTTCGTAACTAAAAATACAATATGACTATAACATGCACACGAATTTCTAGTCTTCAAAAATAAAAAGGTTTTAGAATATTTCTAATCTTTCATCATTTTTCTTCTCGGCTTTGGCCTAGCCGAGGAGGAGGAAAAGGAGTTGGAAGCATCCTGCGAGCAAATATAGAAGTGTTTTCTTAGATGCCTTATGAGATGCCTAGCATCGACCCCGAGGTCACATGTCATAGACTCAATATGGATAGGTCGGCTAAACCTGTCGTTCAACGAGCAAGAAGGCCGACATTATTACATGTGGGGGCAGTTAAGGAGGAAGTGGATAAACTGCTGGAAACGCAGGCCATCAAGGAGGTGAACTACCCTACCTGGCTGTCCAATACAGTAGTTGTGAAAAAGAAGAATGGAAAGTGGAAGGTCTATATAGACTTCACCAGCCTGAATAAGGCTTGTCCCAAGGATAATTTTACCCTGCCTAAAATTAACCAACTGGTGGATGCCACTTCAGGACATGGGAGGATGAGCTTCGTGGATGCTTTCAGGGGGTACCACCAGATTGCAATGTATCCCCCCAGATGAAGAGAAGACTGCATTCATCACCCCAAAAGGGCTTTACTGCTACAGAGTGATGCCTTTTGGGTTGAAGAATGTAGGGGCAACCTACTAGAGGCTAGTAACCAAGATGTTTAAACATCTGATTGGCAAGACAGTAGAGGTCTACATTGATGACATGGTCGTGAAGACCAAAGAACCTGAGAACCACCTGGCCGACTTAAAAGCAATCTTTGACATCCTAAGAACATATCGGCTTTGACTCAATGCTTCAAAATGTGCATTTGGAGTTGGGTCCGGTAAGTTTCTAGGATATTTGGTCACCAGAAGGGGCATTGAAGCAAGCCCAGATCAGATCAAGGCCGTCATGGACTTGAAGAGCCCAACATTAGCCAAGCAAGTACAAATATTAACTGAAAAAGCTGCAGCCCTAAATAGATTCATCTGCCGCAGCTCGAACAAGTGCAAACCATTTTTTAGTTTGCTAAAAAAGGCTATTGATTTCTTATGGACAGAAGAATGCGAGGTCGCCCTGGCCGACTTGAAGAAATACCTGACAACAACACTAGTTTTGTCAACACTAGTATCGGGAGAGGAATTGTTTCTATACTTGGCAATTTCAGAGCACGCAATAAGCGTAGTTGTAATTCGAGAGGGAGAAGAGGAGGACTACACAGTCACTACCCTAGGAATATAAGCCAGAAGATCCTCAACGACGGTTGGTTTGCGGCCCATTTCATCGACGGTGGCAGCAACGGTTACTCTGGTGCCGAAGTGTATTGCTGGAAGGGCGATTGGGGGATTGGTTGGATCGTAAGCCGACGCTTCAAAGTCTCGATGTTTACGACTACGAGTTCTGCCGACTAGAGCGTTTACTGGGGCACGACGTCGGCGTTCGCGTCGGCACTGGGATATTGGGATAAGTTGGGGGGCAGAGGTTGATGGTAACTCAACTGGATCAGAAAAGGAAGCCTAGCCAGCTCTTGGTGAAGAAATGACTGGAGGAGTTGAGGTAGACGGTGGAGTTTGACTTTTTCGACGGATGTCGGGCAAAGCCGACTTGTATGGTGGTATGTAATTCAACAAAAGAGGGGCCTTGTGTCTTTGCACAGGGAGATCCAAGAGCTTTTTTAGATCTCGGCTAGGGACGTATGATTGCCGAAATCTCTTGGCTGGCTGAGGAAGAACTGCAGAAAGCAATGAACAAATATTAGTAAAGATAAATGAGTTGGCAAGACTTAACCAAAATGGAATTATAATAAGATGACTAAGTTTTACCATCATCCTCTTTAAAAAATGTTCGATGCAGAGGATAGAGATGAAGATCGTCATCAAGTGCAAACTCCCAGTGGCCTGAGATGATGAGTAATCATCTCCAGCACCCTTGTTGGATTCTGGGAGGTCGGCTATTAGTTTGAAGGCGGTGGATCTGGGCTTAAGGTAGTATATGTACCCTTTTTCAGACTTAAGGCCACACATCGTATAGCAGAATTGGATGTCGGCTAATGTGATCCTAGCATTTTCTTGGTGTGCTAGTTCAATTATGCCATTGATAACCCTATATGAGTTTATGGCAAGTTACATGGGGTTGAGTTTGTAATAGTAAAGGATTTCTCGAAAGAGAGTGTCTAGGGGAAACCGAAGTCCGCATTCAATGAATGCAACAACAGGGAAGGGCATGGAGTCTCCATCAGGCATGATAGAGTCCTCCTCCCCAGCTAAACTCAAATGGATGTCGGCTAGGATAGAGAACTTCTGGCTAAAATGCTTTAGTTTTTCTGGGGTGTCTACTCTCTACCTAAACATACCCATTATCTCAGCAAAAAGAGGTTGGACAACAGAATGATTGATATAGGTTTGAAGACCTCGGCTAAAACCTAAACAGGCATTGGTGTCAGGGTTTTTGAAGATCTAAGGGGAGTTTTGTTTCGATTTTCTTGAAGAACAAGGTTCTAAATCAAATCCCAAACCTAAGTTTATGCAGAAATAAGAATCAAAAGCAAGAATTTGAAAAACAGACAAAGTAAACAGAAATGGAACGAAGTTCAGAGCCAAGAAGGAATGAAAGACAAGAAAATTCAGAAACCAGGATTGAAGCAGAAAAACAGATATGCACACCCAAAACTTCAAATCACTGAGTGAGTGTGTGAAAAACAATGTGCAAATATCTCAAGCAAAACATGATTAGGCATTCTTTGAAACACTTCATAGATTCAAGATTCAAGAAACATAAAATGATGACCAGAACATGAAGCTGGGAACGGAATACAATAGCGAATCTAGATACGAGGCAACAACAGGCAATATGGACAAACGGTAGATTCGAAATAGATTAAAAAAATGGAAAGGATTGAAATTAAGAGGAAATAAATTACAAACTCATCGATTGGGGCCGAAGACGAGGACACCGGTTTGAGGTACGCCGGAGTCAAACGGTGATGGCGAGCGGAGTATGACAGTAGCTACTTCACCAGAGATGGTAAACGGAGTTGTTGTAGAAAAGCACAGCAATAGAGGGTTTTCTAGGAGCATAGAGAGAGAGAGAGAAAATTTTGAGCAAGAGAGGGAAATCGTAATTGCAAAGGTGAAAGAACGGAGAGCGAGGGGGAGGTGTCACGCCTCAAACCTGCCCCTAAAAGTTTGGGCATGACCTACTCGGAAATGGACATTAAATCTGATATACATATCATATGGGGCCTGAACGGAAGCATTTAATATCAAATAATAACATATAATATCCATTGAGCTATCACTACTATGTCAGGATCACAAATAGAACATAAGGCAGATAAACATACAGTGACGAGCATCTGAAAATTTAGCTATGTACATATACACATACAGACTCAGCCCCCAAAATTGGTCGTAACACAAACATTGAAAGATAAAAAGGATCACATACATCTCAACCTTAGTTAGACACACTGGGTACAAAACCAAAGCTTAACAAAGCTCCACGAAACGAGCGGCCTTCATCTAAGTGCCTCAACACTCAGGGTTGACAAAAGAGGAATAGAGGCCACAAGTTAAGATTGACCTCCAGGTTGAGTGCCTACAGAAACAGACATAACAAAATGTGAGCCAAGCTCAGTGAATAATAGGACGTAAACAATTCAATGCTCAACTTGAATTATAATACAGATCAATGCATATATAAATAAAGAAGTCATATGGTTAATTTGATTCTGTACCAATTTTAAGCCCTTAACAGAGTGGCATGAAGCCCTTAAACAGAACGGCATTAAGCCCTTATACATGCATATATGAACTCAAGAGGTGGCTCGCACGGATTCTAGAGGTGACTCGCATGGCAGCACTTAGTTCCGTGCAACACTTTGTTTTATATTAACAAATCATACAGAATGGCCATAGGCCTCACAGATGTCACAGAACGGCCATAGGCCTCACAGATGGCTTTAAGCCTAGTTCAGAGATGTATGGACTCAAGAGGTGGCTCGCATTGTAGCACTTAGTTCTGTACAGCACTTCGTTCCATACCAGAAATCATCAGGTCTTAAAGACCGAACCATCCATATCATGTCATAGCATAGCATAACCGGAACAGATAAACAGAAATGAATTCACACATATTCTTAATTATGCTTAAATCATAAACAGAAATCAGAGTGTTTGATTATACATGGTACATCTAATAGCGCTAACAAATCAATATAAAGCATACTTGTTAGTTCCATAACGGAACCTCCGGTACCGGAAACTTGTAACATACTTAAACCGCGGTATTATTACCCCCGGGTAAGGGCCTTGTGCTAAGGATGCCATGAATACTTTTATATATACAGACAATCATTCATTAATTCAAAACGTAACATATCAGAAATAGAGCATTTCTTATCATATCATGTCATTACAGTACGCTTAACAAAGACAGAACAATTCACATTCTAATGTGGGTTACATAATGATGTTAAACCTTTGCATTCATTTCATAGATTCTAAACGATCTCGGGTCCATACGTAACACAACAGAATAATCTTGGATTCACACAGATACATTGTTCAAGGATGAACATAAGTTCCATTTATTCTTTAAGAAGAAGTAACGTAGTATGCTGATGAATAACAGAGAGTTAATATTCGTTATTGACAGAACAAAAGGATTCCAAAGTCATACCAATGTACGCAAATCTTTCAACGTTCATATAAGTTCACATTTATTTCCAATCGTCATAAATGTTCGTATAACACTTACAAAGAACAGAGCGTTAGTGACAATAATTATCAACGGTAAATAAAATGTACATTTCCATACTACTACTCACAGAGTGATGGCGGAGCATTACTTCCTTGCGGGGTGTGTCCTGTACATATACATAACTTATTCATTAGTTCTCTCTTTCCTTCTTCATTCATTTTCTGGTTCATTTCGCTTTAAATGAATTTACAGATACTAAAACGGAATTAAATACAAATTTCACAAATACTAGAGGGTCAAGCACGTAAAACGAAGCGAACATATTTTTCTAGCATGGGTCGCACATGCGGCTGTGAGCCCCACACGTGCGGCGGTTGGTCTCGCACGTGCGGCAGTGAAGCCTGCACGTGCCTTTTTAGCAGTAGCTGAGGGCCAAAAATTCCTCACTTCCCGCACGTGCGGCCATGACTCCCGCAGGTGCGGCAGAGCTCCCGCACGTGCGGCCATTTGCCCAGTTTTGCCCTCCGAAATTCATACAACAATTACACAAAACCACTTCCTTCTAGAGGGGAAATATAGAGAAATTAATAAAACTTTAAGATTTAAAATCACCATAAACATGGTTCATAACTTAATCAAGGCACCTTGAATTCTCACCAAATAATTCCCAATTATACATAGATAATCATCCAAACACACAATAAGTTCAAACATGCAAAGATAGAGGAAGAGAATGAAATTCTTCTCCATACAACTCAACTTAACCCAAAATACCCTAATGATACAATATCTCTTCAATTCAACCCTCTCTACAGACATAACTCCAATACACACTTTAATTTGCATGATCAACAAGGGAATCTTACTCATTTTCAAGAAGGAAAGGATTTTAAGTAGAACACACATACCTTGAGCTTCAAAATGTTTATAATCCCCTTAATTTCCCAATCTTCTTCTTGATTAACTTCACTCAAACCCTCTTCTTCCCTAATGTCTCTCTCTTTCTCTCTCAGGAGATTTCCTTGACATGACTCTTAAGTCAAATAGGTAGAGAATATAGACATATATAACCAAAAGTGAATAAAGACAAAATTTAATCAGTTTAACCATTCCTAATTGAAATTTCACAGAAAATCATAGTATGACCTAAAAATCATGCTGATCCTAAATATAAAATTAATTTCGAATAATTAAACTTCTAAGGCTTTCAATTTCTAATTTAAACACTAGAATTGTAACAGATTTTTCTCATATTAAACAGATACATACCTATAAGCACAAGATTCACCTCTTAAACTTACTTTCACATAAAATTTCACAATACGTATTTAGATGTACAGCATAAGGGACCGAAAGTATATCAGAAAACATGTACGAGGGTTGGGCTATTACAGGAGGAGTTTTGTTAAAAACTCGAAAATGCGGCAAACCATAAATGAAACGTCTTGGACGACATACTTGTCAGGTGACGTATGCAAAAGCGACGCGACCTGATAGCGCGTGTTAGGTATGAACTAATAAGGAAATGACGCATTAAGGAAACGGTTGAAGGGACTGTGCGTGACAGCAGCGCAAATTAGAACTCTTGAGATTCTTGAAGTAATGAAGCTAGGACCTCGGCTAGAGGAGCGATCTTGGCTGAGATACTTAAAAATTGAGTTCTTGGTTCTTGATCAATATGACAGTGGACTGCAAGAGTCTTGGTTACATGGAGCTGACAAGAAATAATCTCGGTCGTGAAGAATAAAGGAGATCGTAGCCGACTTGCTATATGAACAAATGATATAGATTCCATCACCTCAGGTTGCTGAGGTAATAGAACCTAGGAGGCAGTTGTGGGGGAGTATATTGTGAATAAATGGCACGTGGCTAAAGTGACATAGAAGTGTTAGCCGAGGTGCTACGTGGCCTGGACACATTGCCGGGATGATCTCGGCAAGGCCGAGGTAAATCCACGGAGATGCCGGAATCCAAGATAAGCGCATAAGGGGGCAGGAATCCTGGACAAAAGAGAACTTTAGTCTGGATAGGGATAAACTCCCTAAGGATAAAGCTTTTAGGGAGTTTATCCCTATCTAGCAAGAAGTCCAGGATAAGCATTATGTGCTGAAGACCTAAGAAGTGAGGCTTCTAGGGGAGTTGGGCTCTAATGGCTATAAAAGAAAAGAACCTCGTGGGTCTCAGGTATGTGTGATATCCTATGAGCAATAAGTTCTTTCTTATGAGTTGATCACAATTTGCTATCTTTGAGAGATATTTTGATTACTGACTTGAGCATCGGAGTATCCCTGGGTGGACGAACCACTGCCGAATTCTTATCTTCTGTGATAGATTGTTCGGACTTAATCTATTATGCCAGTGCTCTCCAGCTGAATTCCCCATTTGGTTGTGTGGTCGGAAATCAACACCCACAGTATGCTAGTAATACATATATATATATATATATATATATATATATATATATATACATATTTAAAGTTTAAATATGAATTTGAAAGAAATTGAGAAGTTCGTGAAGTTGGCTATACGTATGTTTTAATAATTCAAATCGTTCATTTTATAGGACTCAGTATATATTAGCCATAGAAAAATTTTATATTGATACGATGCTCGCAACTTATTGGATACAAACATGATAAAATAAAAGTGTTACGATTATTAGATTCAACCTAATTTTTTACATTAATAATATAAAATGAGTACTCTATAAAATGAACGGTTTAAATAATAAAAATGGGACCTATGGTGAGTCTCACTAGCCTTTCAAGTTTTCTAATATTTATATTTTTATTTGAGGTAAACCTAACCGTCAAGGGAAAAAATTACAGTAATTGTATAATTTTTATTACAATTACTTTCATTTGTATTTATACCATATTAAAATTTAATATAAATGCATAATATATGTAACATTACTCATATTTTAAATTTTTTTACCATATACTATAAAGGTTGACGTTAGCAAAATCTTACAATCTTTTATGTGTTATTGCATTTTTTTTTTCTTTCATTTGCTCATTAAAAACTAGTAATATTTACGGATCAACATTTAGATGAGAAAGGATTCACATGTTTAATTGAAATTTTAAAATTTTGTTTCTATTCAAAAAATCATCTGAAAAATAAAAAATATTGATTATTTCATATGATTTTTTCACTTTTTTGGAGAAAAATAATTTAAAAAATTATAAAATATTTTTATGATGTTTATTTTTGGTCAAACTTGTTTGTATTTTTAGGAGAAAAAAATAAGAGAGAACAAAAAATAGATTTAAAACAAGACACTCTAGCCAGAGATTCCTTTCTAAAACTTCTAGGCCAATAGGCCCAAAACTTATATATATATATATATATATATATTTTATCAAAAGGACATTGATAAGTCTAAAAGGACACTTATCTGTTTAAAACTTACCTATCTGTATATTTGTCTAAATATCACATATCTATACATTTGTCATATTTGTCCAAATGTCATATAAATGTACACATGTTACCTATTTACTTAATAATATAAATGACATTAAAATTAATTAATCGCATGACTTGATGGACTCCGAGCCTCTCTATTCCATGTATGTAATGAAGATTTTTTATCACATATCTAATGACTATGAAATAGGAATATAAATTTATAATTAATTTAACTTAAAAAAGATCATTACACTCAGTATTGAATGACATACTGAAATCTCTCTATTACAAATATGTAATGGAGATGATTGCAATCTTGACTTGATATGATTATTTATCGTGTCGTGTTATAAAATCTTGTTTGTACAAAAACAATTATTAATCTGAACCAGTTAATTTTGCATACATTTCTTGTGTTGTTACATGTATTAACATGTCGTATCAAAAAATTTAGGGGCATTTATCAATCAATGCTATTAATTAGATTTATTTACTTATAAGTTCTGAATAATAAATTTATCATTATAAATTTACTCATAAAAATAAAAATAAAAACTGATAAATTTATCAATATAACTTAGTAGATAATAAGTCCAAAAAATATGACCTATTAATAATTTATCCAAAAATTTAATTCTTACTGAAAATTGTAAGAACTCTTGTAATATTTCTTTTACTTTTTATAATTTTTTACAAGCTTGCTTTTTCTATGTGTAAGTAATAAATGATGATTTTTTTAGAATCCTGAAAATGAAGGTTAGATTGGTCTATTTTGGCAAGATGGTTAAAAATCAGTTTTTTGGTGTTTTAGTTTTTTTTTTTTTTTTTTTGATCCCATCTCTTTATTTTTTTTATACATTTTTTTTTAGAAAATCAAACAAATTAAAAATGTCAACTTTTAACATACTTCTAAAAATAGACCATTGTTAGAGAACCACTGATTAGGGCTAAGAAAAGAATCCGTGAAATTCGTAATCTGGTCCAGTCCAGTCCAATCCGATAGGTTTAGATTGGTTTTTTGAATCCGTGATTCGGTTCCGGATTGAAGAATTAAAAATCCGTAGTCCACGGATTGGTTCCGGATTGATCCCCACGATTCTGGATTGAAACCGATCCGGACCGTACGCAAATAGTCTATATTTTTATTATACATCCTCCCTCATAGTATCTTCTCTTATTCTATATAAAATCTAAACTCAAACCTAAACCCGTATAATATCTTCTTTTATTACTTTTGTTTGTTAATTTTTAGTTTTAATTTATAATGATCTAAATTTTTATGGTGAAACCAATTTTCTTAGGGTTGTTTAAATTTTAAAACAGTATGTCGCTATTATAGAAAAACATGTTGCTACTGTGGAACTAATATAGCGCTATGTTTATATTTTTATGAAATTAAAGTGTTATATATATATTTTTTTGTTATTTAATTATGTGAATCCGTGGTCCTAAACCGATCCAATCTGTATTTAAATGGATTGGTTCCATGATTTAAACGGATTGGATTTGTTTCAATTTTTTAGGAACCGTAGATAACGGATTGGTCTTGATTTTACTCCAATCCGGTCCAATCCGGACCATGCTCACCCCTACCACTAATGGCCTGTTCAAAAAAAAAAAAGAGTAAAAACCATTCTGTTTATTTAGTTTCATTTTCTGGATTCAATTTTTTGGAATTTGAGTGTTTTTATTTTTATTTTTGTTTTTAGTGAATATTTTTAAATTTTAAGTAATTTTTATACTTTTTTAGATGCACCTTACTTAGATGTATTTAAAAAGTAAAACATTTGTAAAAAAAAAAAATATTTTAAAAAGTCAATAAATACACAATAATATAAAAAAATGTATTGAATTATCGTATTTTTTTTTTAAAATATTTTTGGAATTTAGTAAATTTTCTAATTTTTTTTACAAATATTATATTTTTTAAATATATTTATGTTAAGTGTTTCTAAAAATTAAAAAAAAAAATTACTTAAAATATTAAAAATATTCTATAAAAATAAAAAATACAAAAAATATAAAATTTTAATTTTTTAAAAAATGAATCTTAAAAATCTAAATCAAACAAACTGATTGATGGCAGCATTAATTTTATAAATTTACGCTTACTTGTCCGAGAGCGGCTATTGACGTCATATATAATTTTACATGGAGTTGTATTCATTTTGTGCATGATGTGAACTTGAGAGTGTCGTTCGATCATGTGAGGTTTGTTACCATCTCGTTTTAATGATTTAAATAATTTGTTTTGTTAAATATTATATATTATTTATAAAATAATTAAATTGATTTTATAATCGTAACATAATCAATTTACAATATTTTTTACAAAAAAATGACAATTATATTTTAAAAGATAAACTTTTTTTTTATAGTAATAAACATGATAAAATAAGTATATTACGATTATCAAATAAATCTGTTTTTATTTTTATTTTATTTTTAATAATGTATGTGAAACACTAATCAAAATAAATAATTTAAATTATTAAATGGGACCCATTGCGAACCCAACGAGCCCGAACACCAAACTAGGGAATCCAATTCCATTTTGCACGTTTACCTTTTTTAGTTAATATCTCTATTTATCTTTGTAACCAAACTGCCCAAATCAAACATTCTCCCATAACACCCAAATATTATTTAGAATAAAACTTGGTAGTTCGAAATTTTTGAGGCTCAACTGCCCTGAATTTTAAAATGACATTGTTCTGAATTTTTTTTCCTCCTCTCTTTCTCTTTGAAATAGGGAGAAGAGGGAAGAGGGAAGAGGGAAGAGAGAAGAAAGAGAGAAAAGAGAGAAAGAGAGAGAGAGAGAGAAGAAAGATCTATCCACCGGCACCGTCACCATCACCGTGGCAATGGTTCTCTGTGTGTATAGGAAGAGAAAAGAAAAATCCATCCATCGACGCTGTCGCTATCACCGTTGCAATGGTCCTCGGTATAGCGACGGCGTCGGTGAATGGATCTTTCTTCTCTCTTCCTTCCTCTTCTCTCAATGTAGATCTGTGTGTATACACACATAGATCTGTCTCTGCTCTATCTCTTTTCTCTCATTTCTTCTATTGTTGTGGGTTTGTTTTTAGATTTGGTTTTGATTTTGATTTTAGATTTAGATTTAGATTTAGATTTTGATTTTGATTTTTTGATTTGTGTAGATTTGGTAGATTTGTGTAGATCTGGTTTGTTTTTTTGATTTTTTTGATTTTAATTTTGATTTTGGAACAAAGGGGGAAGGAAGAAAAGAGGGGGAGGAAGAAGAAAAAAAAATGTCAAAACGATATCAGTTTGACACCTCAAACCATTCAAGCTCCAATAAATTCGAGCAACGTAGCGAGAATGTATTATTTATCCACACAGGCAAGCCTCCTTTATCACGTGGGATGGTGGTGGTGTTGTTGTTGCTAGTGATGAGTTACATTTTGAAAATATGTGCCAGATTGGTGCTGTTTGGCAAAGTTTTATTTAAGTTAAAATTTGATAATAAAAAATAAAGTGAAAGTTAAAATCACTTATTTTTTAACTTTTAAATAATTAATTTTTTTTTTCAACTTATTTAAGTAATTTATGTCCAATAAGTTATAATCAAAAGTTGTACAATACCAAACAGTCTAACATATATTCCCAAATTAACATAAGTTATAATAATCTCTTAAAAACTATAGCAAACAATCTCATTATTTGATACAACTCTGCTTATATCTTATAAGGTAGAAATAATTTAAATAAATTTAAAATTTTAATTTTAAAAAAATGAATGATGAGTATTTTTAATTTTTATTTTTAAATTATTAATTTTTAATTTAAAATAAACTGCACTAAATACAACCATAGTGAGAAGTAGAAGACAGAGGAGGAGGTGGTGGTGTTGCCAATGTAGATAGGGTCGAGGAGGAAAGATGAGGAAGAGGAGAAGGTGAAAAAGATCATAGGGGACAGGGGTTGTTTGGTTGTAAGGAAATAAAGTTACCATTATTATTAGGTAGTTGTGGTGTAGTTAGAAATAAAACTACTCAACTTATTTGGTTTTAGTTTTTAAAAAATAATTTATAAAAATTTTATTTTTTTTCATATTTTAATATTTTTAAATTTTTTTTTTTAATATTTTAAGTAATTTTTTTAATTTTTACACACACTTAATATAAATACACTTAAAAAGTATAATATTTATAAAAAAAAATCTTTAAAAAATACACTAAACACCAAAAAATATAAAAATTTCATACATTTTTTGTATTTTTGTGTATCTAATAATTTTATTAATTATTTTTTCACAAATATTTTTGGTTCCATTTTTTGGTTCACAATAATTTTATAAATTATTCACATTATTGTACCCTCCACTAAACACCACACCACCCCACCATCATTGTGGTCTCTAGTACCACACAAAACATTTGTTTCAATGAATATAAAATGAAAGATATAATATGATGTGAGATTTAATCAGGATATATAATGAATATGATATATGTATTAGATAATATATCTCTCAATTCATATTTGTTAACTTGATATATAAAACTGGATATATATTATCCATGTTTGTTTTACAAAATATATTGTGGGATATAAATAATTAATTTCCAAGATTCCCTCATAATATATTTTAAATACCCACTATACGGGAGCCAAATATCCGGTACCACTCATACTTCTCGCGTCCAAGCTACGCCTTCCTCCGATCGACCTGCGAACACAACGAAGATGAGCTACCCGGCGGGGTGTTGCCGGAAAACCCCTCCGACGGTCAAGTCAGCACACACTCAGAGAGAGAGAGAGAGAGAGAGAAGAGAAGACAATATACTAGTATTTCTCTCACCAGCAGATGTTCCATCCCTCAGTATAGGGGCGTAGTCACGCTTATATGCCTTCTGCGCGTGCCTCTGCGTCTATTTGCCTTTTGACGTGTGGACCTACTCTTCTATCCCACTTTCTCACGTGTCAGCGCAAATACAGCTAAACACCACCTAACCAAACCGCCAAACAGCGTTGGCGGGAACAGACAGCCCGGCGCCGCCCCCTCTTCCTACGACCGCACTACTTCCGAGACATGCAATGCTCTGAACCGAGCTCTGTTATGACCGAGCTTGGCCACCCTCCGTTATGACATGCAATACTTCCACTTCGACTTACCCGTCTTCCGCTATGACTGAGCTCCTGCTCGGTTTGATTGGTCTGCGGAGGATCTGACCCACCTAACTCAACGAGCAAATAAAGTGAACTGGGGCCCGCAGTCCAAAATTACCCTGGCCAAATCGGACCTGCGCCTTAACTGTGCGCACTACCACCAGATTAGCCCAACCCAGCTCGGCCCAAACTTGCCTGGCCCAATTTGCCCGGCTATTACCATGGCCCAAAGCCAAATTATGAAATCTTCCTCTCACCCATATTGGAACTAATGCAAATAAATAAATTAAAAATTCAAAACCAATGCAAATAAACAAATTAAAAATTCATATTATTTTTTATTGGAACAAATTAAAGATTCTTATTAAATTCAATAATTTTTCCAAACAAAAAAGAAATTATATTATATTAATGTAAACCTGATAATGATTCAAAAAATTTTATATTATATTAAATTCAAAAAATTATATTAAATTAAATTCAATAATATTATATTATATTAAATTCAAAATTTATATTAAATTATATGATATTATATTAATTAAAATTCAATAATATTATATTACGTTAAATTCAAAATTTATATTATATTATATTATATTATATTCAGTAAAATAAAATAAAATTAAAAAATTATATTATATTAAATTCAAAAATTATATTGTGGAGAAGTGGTTTGGAAATACTCTTCGGATCTTGGGAGACGCTAGTGATCCTCAGTTAGTCACCTGAAAAGATACAAACACTCCGGTCGGAGGTGCCAGAATTAGCACTCCGACGGACAAGTCAGTTCAGACACTCAGGATAGCTTGTTTACTAAGTTAAGTGAAGTGATTCTTACATACCTTTCTCAATCCATTATTCCTATATTTATACCTGTTCCTTTTAATCCTCGGGGCCAGGGCCTACTTTTTAATCATTGTCATTTCTCTTATTCGGTTCTAAGGATCTACACTTATTCGGCACATATATTATATTCGGCTTCCCATTCTCGTAGGATACAGCCGATTAATATCAGTCTTTTAAGGTACGCACCTTCTGATTTTGCCATTATTCGGCTCCCACAATTGCCCCCCGAACTCCCCATTGACGGTAGTTAATTGGCGTGTTTGGTCTTGAATTAGAAAAGTCAAAATAGGTCAGGCGGCTTCGCGTACCCCAATACAGATGTCAGAATGTGCACACCTCTTTGGTCATCATTACACTTTCCCGTCTCATTCGTGCGTCTCGCATTTATTGCGATTTGAAATTTCAGTCCTTTCGAGTACACATTTCATCGAGTATTCGAGACTCTTGGACCGCCAGCGGGTATCCCTTCTCTGACTCGCATTTTCTGCAACTCTTCTCCGTCTACCCTCATCCCCCTTGCTCCTCATAAGTCTTCTTCTCTTTTCTTTGCAATCCTACTTTCTGTTTGTTATTTTAATTTTGGTGAACCCTTGATTCCCCGCGAAAATGGCTAAACACTTGAAAGACCTCCTTTCTGAGGGTCGTGTTTCCGGATTCCGGCGACACTTTTCCATCCCCGACGATGTTCATCTATCTCTAGTGACGGACAATACTCTGGATTTGGAGAGAGAGGATCGAAATTCAATCGTCTTTCCTCTCCTATCCATTGCAGAGGGCGAGGTCCGTTTTCCCCTACATCTATTCCTTAGGGCCGTCCTCTACCATTGGGGTCTGATTCCTTCTCAGCCCAACGTGAACTTTTTTCGAATTGTAATGGGGATCGTAGACTTGAACCGGCGCCTCAGGATCGATCTTGGCATTCCGGCCATTCGGTACTGCTATGCTTTAGCCAAATCTTCCGGTTGGCTTGGGCGGTACTTTCTTAGGGCCAAGGATACTGACCATCATTTGGTAACCATGCTTGCTAGTTCTGGTAAGCGTGTGGATGACGTAATGGTCAATGTTCGAGGGAACTGGGAATTTGGCGAAGGCGAGGGTTGCCTAGACCCTATTCCCAGACGAAGGGGTGAACCAGGTTGCCGTGTGTCTCCTTGCGTTTATTGAACTTTTCTTTCACTCGGCCTTCTCTCCATGTCTAACCCTTTGTCTTTGCCGGCAGTAAATTGAAGAAGATTCTGGTTTCTACTGACGACGCAGTCCTTGCGCAGATTGCGACTGCACTCGGACACTTCGGCCATCCAAACGTACAGAAGCAAGGGAGAGCAGCCCACATACTTTTTCGATACGAGCCTACTTATACTACTTTTTCGACCGCTGACAACATTCCGATTCCATCCGGCGATCAACACCTTGCGGCTCTTATCTTTCCTAGCTTCAGGAGCCTTAGGCAAGTTGGTCTCGAAGCTTCTGATTCGGGGCAAGACGTGGAGCCGGTGGTAGAGGTAGTCGCCGAACCAGCCAGAGAGTTCGCTGAGGAGGCCGAAGAGGTTGACGAGGCCCTAAACTCGGCGTTTGAGGCAGCCAGACTTAGTTAGCCTACATTGTCATCCACTTCGGGTCGGGCGGAGTTTTCTTCTGGAGATATTTTTGGAAGTTTGGGAGACCAACCCGGCGATTTTTTTGAAGGTATGGCTGGGGAAAACCTCACGCAGATGGCTCGAAACAAAAATGCCGAGCGAATGGCCGCCCGGAAAAAAGGCCGAGGCCGCCCGTTCTGGACCTGCCTTGATTGAGTCTTTGGAACCCGTTATTGAAGAGCCGGCTCGGATTGTTGCGGCCGAAATGACGAAAGAGGTTGAACAACCGGTCATTGCAGAACGGTTGATTCCGGAAGAGCGGGGCAAGAAGCGTAGCGCCGAGGGATGGGCCGGTTCGGAAGATAGTCCTACTGACAAAAGGCCTCGCTTAGAAGAGTCGGACGTAGTTGTTCCTTTCATTGTTCAGCCAAAGATCAGAGACACGCCAATTTCCTCTAACGCATCCATCATTACCGACCCAGCGGTAGCCTTGAGCTTGGCGGCTTCAGTCTCCCTACCAGCTGATAAGGCATCCTTTCATGTCGTGCCGGATTTGGTGGCTGTAGCCCTATCTGCGCAGTCGGCCCTTTTGGTAGGTGAACTTGACTTGTTTTGATTTTGGTTGTCTATGGCATCTAACGATCCCAACTTGTTTTGCAGACGGTCGGCAGGATCGCCGACTTGGGCCGTCGCCTACACGATGCCCTTGAGAGGATTGACCGTTTGCAGTTAGAAGTGGGCGATCAAAAGAGCAGGGCCGAGTTTGAGATGATGAGAGCCGCAATGGAGACTGCGCGAGCCGAAGCCGAAGTAGAAAGGGCTCGGACTGCCAATCATCTCCGTTCTAATGCCGAAGATAGGGCGAATGCGAGCAAAGAATCGCTTAGGCTAGCCGAGGAGGCGCTTAACAAGGTGGAGAATGAGTTAGCAGAGTTGAAGGTGGCCAAGGCAAAGGCAGAATCTGAGGCTTCTGCCGTATTCGAAGCAGGAAAACGCGCCGCCTTCGAGGAATACGTAGATGAAGTCCCCAAGTTTGAGAATCGGGGATTCATATATGGGTGGCTTAAGGCCCTTGATGCCGCTGGGGTTACATTGGCCTTGCCAATTCCTTATGAGCAGGTGGACGTTGAGCCACTTGAGTCTGACCCCGAGGATTGATCTGGGAGTCATTCGAATTTTATGAAATGCTTTCCCTTTTGATGTATGTTTTTGTTTTAAGGACTTTTGTTGGTTCCGAGTAGTTTTCATGTATAAATTGGTTACTGTCTGCGCTCAATTTATTAATGAAAATTACCTTGTCGTTTCACTACTACTTATGTGCAGTTTGTGATGTTATGTTGGTGAAGAATTTTTGCTTTTCACTACTTTAGATAAAATGATTACTCTGTTGAGTTTTCTACGATTGAATATCTTGGCAATATTGACTTATCATTCGTATGCCGAATAGTTCGTGGATATTACGCTGGTGAACCGATTCATGGGCCGGCTGGGGCACTTAATCCGAATAAATTGATTAATCTGCCCATGCCCCAGGCGGTGCATGATCATTCGGGCGCCGGATGAGACGAACTCAGGAGCTTTGAAGTCGATTCATGGGCCGGCTGGAGCACTTGAGCCGAATATATTGATTAATCTGCCCTGGCCTCAGGCGGTGCATGATCATTCGGGCGCCGGATGATCATTCGAACGCCGGATGAGACGAACTCAGGAGCTTTGAAGTCGATTCATGGGCCGGCTAGAGCACTTGAGCCGAATAGATTGGTTAATCTATCTGTCCTTGCCCCAGGCGGTGCATGATCATTCGGGCGCCGGATGAGACGAACTCAGGAGCTTTGAAGTCGATTCATGGGCCGGCTGGAGCACTTGAGCCGAATAGATTGATTAATCTACCCTTGCCCCAGGCGGTGCATGATCATTCGGGCGCCGGATGAGACGAACTCAGGAGCTTTGAAGTCGATTCATGGGCCGGCTGGAGCACTTGAGCTGAATATATTGATTAATCTGCCCTTGCCCCAAGCGGTGCATGATCATTCGGGCGCTGGATGAGACGAACTCAGGAGCTTTGAAGTCGATTCATGGGCCGGCTGGAGCACTTGAGCACTTGAGCCGAATAGATTGGTTAATCTATCTGCCTTTGCCCTAGGTGGTGCATGATCATTCGGGCGCTGGATGAGACGAACTCAGGAGCTTTGAAGTCGATTCATGGGCCGGCTGGAGCACTTGAGCCGAATAGATTGGTTAATCTATCTGCCCTTGCCCCAGGTGGTACATGATCATTCGGGCGCTGGATGAGACGAACTCAGGAGCTTTGAAGTTGATTCATGGGCCGGCTGGAGCACTTGAGTCGAATAGATTGATTAATCTGTCGTTGCCCCAAGCGGTGCATGATCATTCGGGCGCCGGATGAGACGAACTCAGGAGCTTTGAAGTCGATTCATGGGCCAGCTGGAGCACTTGAGCCGAATATATTGATAAATCTATCTTCCCTTGCCCCAGGCTGGTCGATCCAGTCGGCACCGGGCGATTAAGGTTTTCACAATTAATGAGATTGCCTCGAAGGTGCTGCTTCTGTAAAGGATAAATGATTAAAGGTACAACTTTTATGAGCACAGTAAACAACTGACTCCAGCTTTTGAAGGTATCGTGTGAATGTCGAACAGACTCTTTTTTAACAGCAGAGGGGAAGCGAGGACGCTAGCTGAGCTGGGTGGAGACATGAATCGAGGTGGTGACCCTTCGCGCACAGGGAGTAGGAGTTCCAGGGATCGAGAGAGGCGTCAGTCTCCTCGACGTCGAAGCAGGTCGCCCAGGCAGGACAAGCAGTCGCAGGGCAGATCTCCTCAACCTCGAGTCAAGAGGGGATCTGACGCGAATCCGTGCCCATTAAGCTTTGCGGTATTTGTGGGGAATAGACCCATGACAGAGGCAGACTCAATCGTTCGAGACCCAAATGTAGCGGTCGAGTTTGCTCGACATATTTTTCCTCCTGAGGTTCAGCAATCGATGGTAGGTCGACAGGACTACGAAGTATTTCGTGAAGGCATTCACGGGGCGGTGAAGGGGCTTTACACTGCCTATGAAATCGGCATGCGGCTGCGCGCTGCCCGCCGAGAAATAGAGAAGAAGGAGGAACGTATTCGAAGTTTGGAGGCTCGCGTGGAGGCGGCTGAACGCGAGTTAAGGAAGACCAAGGCGGCTCAGGCACAACCCGCCGGGCAGGGAAACCCAATCGTAGAAGAAAGGGTTACCAGTCAACTCATCAGTACCGCGCTCGTCGATCGTGAGACGGCGAGTATGTTCGCAATGGAGACCGCAAAGGGGAGGGCCTATGAAAAAGGTTTTCATGAAGGCCGAAAAGTTGGAATCGAAAAGGCCAAGGAGAAACTTGCCGAAGAAGTTTGCCGATGTGAAAATCGTGGATTTAGGCATGGTTGGATCAAGGCATCTCAAGCCGCGGAAGCTCTTCGAGCATCGGGCATTGATTCGGCATCGCCACTCTACCATAGTAAACATTTTCCGTTTTCCGCTTTTGAAGTCAATAAGAGTGAGGATGAGGGTGATGCCGTATAAGTATACCTATTGTAAGGTTGAAACGCAGATCACGTTCAAAACTATGTAATTTATTGTTTGTTTGATTGAATAAAAACATTCTATTATAAATATTTCGTTGCAGTTCATATTCAGCATGTACGTGTTTCGTTTTATTGTATACATGTTTGAATGAATGTATAAACGTTGATCGGTCCGAGTATCTGTTAAGTGTCCAGTGATACGCCGGTTTATAGGCACGGTCGACCTGTACGTGATAGCCGTTTATTCCTGAATGAGGCCATTGTAACTTGAGGAAGCCGAGAACCAGTGAGTAGAGTGGCTGCGGCAAATTTGACTCTGCTCGGGGCCTGGATTTTTGGCCAGTGCATGTGCTTCAAAAAGTCGTTTGGTGTAACAACCCTCGCCACTGATTACTGGTTTAATCACTGTTTACTGCTAAACTGAAATCAAGTATGATAATTGACTGACTGACTGAAATCTGGAACCGAATTGATTGAGTATGTTAGTTAAATTGCATTTCTATCTGTTGCCTGTTTGATTATCTGTTCATGTTTTTATGCCTAAACCGCAAATTGAAGGCCTTATCGGCGGCCGAATTTGAAATCGATTGATGTTTTATGATCATTAGAATTTATAAGATTTTATGGCATATTCATCTGAAATGTGATTTGGTAAGATTAAATTGAATTAAAATAAGCTAGATTGCATTGTTGGACTTATTTACTTAAATGCCACACTAGTGGCCCACTACCTAAACATATTTGAGCCTCCTTACACTCAAACAAAACATTTCATCAGCTCATTTCATGTCTCAACCGAAATAGAGAGAGAGAGAGGGAGAGAATTAAGAGAGAATTTGGCTACATCTTGTTGAATTGCTTGGAAATTGAAGGAATTGAAGTGTAGATTGCTAAATTAAGCTTCCTTGCCTATAATTCAAGATTTAAGGTAGAAATCCATCTTCTCATTCTTGTGTTTAAATTGATTCTTGCATGGTTTAGAGCAAAGTTGAAGGCTAGAGCCAATTTATGGCTCAAATTGTTGTGTGGAAGCTTAATTGTTGCATGCATGTATATATATTGAAGTTTTGGGGTGATAGTTCATAATTCCTGACATGCATGTCCATGTTTTGAGAGTAGACCATGATTTCATCTTGCTTTTGTAAAAGTTGGCTCTTTAGAGCATGTATTTAAGGCTTGAAAAATTGTTTAAAGTCTTGCATGTTAAATTGAAATCATGTCCATGAATTTGGTTTGAAAATCATGTTGAATTGATCTTCCCTTGGGCCTTGATTTTACAAATTGAGCTTTAAATTCTATGTATTTACAAGTGTTTTCCAAGAAATGGGCCCAAAGGAATTGAATTTGATGCATTAAAACTTGGTTTTGAGCTTGAGGTTCAAATATGGAATTTCTAGATTTTGGACCCACGCTCGAGCGAGGAACTCCACGCTCGAGCGTATACTCTGTGATCATGCCTTCCGCTCGAGCGAGTAAAGTGATGCTCGAGCGTGAAATGCGTGCATCCAGCACTTTGCATGAGCTTACAGTCCGCTCGAGCGAGAGAATTCAAGCTCGAGCGAGGACTTGTGTCTCACGCTCGAGCGAGGGTCGAGTGCCCGTCGAGCGTGAATTTTGAGCATCCAGTATTTTCACTGTAGCTTGCAGTCTGCTCGAGCGACGTAAGTCACGCTCGAGTGGAGATCCTTTGTCTGCATGTCCGCTCGAGCGTAGAAAGCCACGCTTGAGCGAGACCCCTGTTTTCTGAAAATTTTGAAAAGTGTTTCTAACTGCAACTTTGCACCCTCTTTCCATCCTAGGCATTCCTAGGGCATGTTTAAGGCATCT
The DNA here is from genome assembly GCA_030407325.1 of Camellia japonica. Taxonomy (NCBI): domain Eukaryota; kingdom Viridiplantae; phylum Streptophyta; class Magnoliopsida; order Ericales; family Theaceae; genus Camellia; species Camellia japonica. Next base: position 46,885,409 of record JAPPVO010000031.1, on the reverse strand, counting down.
TAATGAGGATATTGATTTAGAACCACACCGAGGCAAATTAGGGATTAAGTTATTGTTTCTCAACTGTATAACTTAATGTGTGTTCATCCTGTAAACTGTGTAGGGTTGGCATCTGGGGACGCGCTCTAGCCTAATTGTAGCCCAGAACTCTGTGAGTAACAATTGTGTAAAGATATGTTCAACTGTGAATATTTTTGACTGTTTAACTGAACTGATACTGTTAATCGAATGAATGTATGTCCTATATTCTGAACTGTATTGTGGCATCCTTAGCAACTACTATTTACTGTTACTGTTACAGAGATCTCTGTCGGTTCCCTTGTTGGAACCACTACTGTTTACTGATTGATGGCCATCATTGACTGTTCGGTCTTTTAAGACCTACTGTTTACTGTACTGCTATGCTAATGGATGTACCACATATGACTGTTATGACTGAATGACTGAAATACCGAATCAATGAACTATTTTCATTACTGTAAGGACATTCATTCTAAACCTCTTTACGCCTTATGTTATTCACTGGGCTTTAGCTCACTGTTTATATATATATATATATATATGTAGGTGTTCAGGCACCAGACTGGAGCTAGGAGCGTGGGTTAGACTCCCCTTTTTGTCAAGCCAACTACTGTGCCTCACTGCGAGGTTCCGAGCCTGCCAAGCTATGGCTTAGGGGTGTTTTAATTTTCCCCCGTCTGTCTCTGTATCTGTTTTGGGTTATTGTATAGACTAATAGCACTGCACTGTACTGTACTGTTATAATTGGGCTATGTCTCCGTTCTGAATGTTTGTATATATATGTATAGACTGCTTTGTCATGAATGTGCATTCGAATGGAAAGTCTTTTTGCATACAGACTGACACAGCTCATTAGACATTGTTTAATTACTGTATTGGCTTCTGCCATGCCCCTGTACTCTGTATTACTGTCTTACTGTTAAGTAGGCCTTCGGTAATCTCGAATTACTGGCCGGTTACGGTACTAAACCCATAGGGGCGGGTTTGGGTCGTGACAGAGTGGTATCAGAGCGATACTTAACCACGAGTTATACCGCACACACGTGTCCAAATGAGCTATAGGGTGTCCTAGAAAAGCAATTAGGGCATCGCATGAGCATGTAAAGTGTGTGTGGACATGATATGACTATATGTGTTAAAATGTTTAAATGTTTATAGTATGCAACTTCCTATGTTTATTATTGCTCTGTTGCATATAGTGAAATGGATAATGCAAATACTACTGATGGAACTGAATCATCTGAGGCCAAAATGGCCAGACTGGGAAGAACTGTTAAATTATTAACTGAAGCCTTAAGGTAACAGCAACAACAGAACCAACAGCCCCCACCTCCTCCTCCGGTACAGCCGGAACAAAATGTTAATGATGGGGACATAATTGCTCTCACTCAGAAGTTCAGCAAAATGAAACCGCCATCCTTTCAGGGAGGCCTTGAGTCGCTAAAAGCTGAAGCATGGGTTCTTGAGACAGAAAAATTGTTCGAAGTGTTTCCATACTCTGAGGCACATAAAGTATTGTTGGCCACCTTTACCTTGCAAGAAGAGGCGAGAAGGTGGTGGATGCTAGTCCATGACACCAACACAGTTGTGACTTGCGCTCAGTTTAAGGAGTCCTTCTGTCATGACCCGAACCCGCCCCTATGGGTTAAGGACATAACCGGCTAGTAATCTTGTGATTACCTACGGCCTCAGACCAAAACAGACATAACTCGTCAGAGTAAAGGGGCCAAACGGAAGTAAAAATTTAAAACTTTGTCCATAGAGCCGTGCTTATATGCACATCAACAAACCATGCTCATATACGTTAATAACCCACATCAAAAGTACAGTAGTAAAACTTCTTTACAGACAGGATCATCTAAGCTGAGCCAACCCATAACAGAATATATACAAATATACACAAAGTTCTTGCCAACAAAACAAAACGTAAACGCCTAACAAAATGGCAAGAATGGGTCTCGTGCGTGAGACACAAGGCTGACTCTCCAAAACTCGTGTTGTTCATGGCAGACTTCACTGGGGCCGGGTTTGGACTTCTCTTGGCTCACCTACAAACACATGAATGAGCGTGAGCGATAGCCCAGTGAATAATATCAAATACAGAAGTTACATATCAATGTAGAACAACAGGTTCCAAACGGCCTTGGGCCCAATTCATATTTCTATTTAACAGATGTATAACTATACGAATTTCAAATCAAGTGACTTGTAGTTTCAACATTCTGGCCTTTGGCCCATTCAGGTTTCCATTCATGTCAAAACGGCCTTCGGCCCACTCATTTATGTCAAAACGGCCTTCGGCCCACTCATTCATGTCAAAACGACCTTCGGTCCATCCATATAAGTCAAAACAACCTTTGGTCCATTCATATATGTCAAAACGACCTTTGGTCCATTCATATATGTCAAAACGACCCTTGGTCCATTCATATATGTCAAAACGACCTTTGGTCCATTCATATATGTCAAAACGACTTCGGTCCGTTCATTTCTATCAAAACGACCTTCGGTCATTCAATTCTATCAAAACGACCTTTGGTCCATTTATGTTTATCAAAACGACCTTTGGTCCATTTGTGTTTATCAAAACGACCTTCGGTCCATTCATTTATTCATGTCAGACTTTTGTCCACAATCCCAATTAGCAACTCATAAAGCTTATAAGGGAATAAACAATTGGACATTCACAAGCATTCGAATATCGATATTACTCACAGTGATCGGCTTGTGGATTTGCCTCGGAGCTTGACCCTACACATTTCATGAACACAAAAGGGTCACCAACAGTTTAATCCGTTCTTTAATTCACATGTCCCTTATTAGGCTTTATTCCCATCTCATTAACTCATTTACGATGCTTAACATATGCCTAAGAGTGCTTATAAGTGAAAGAGAACGGAAAATAGAACACAGAGTGCAAAAACAGCATTTCAGAAAATAGGGTCCCCGTTCAAGCGTGGAATTCCCCGCTCGAGCGGACCCTTAAGCCTGCAAAAGTACTGGTTGCATGAAAAATGAGCTCAAGCGTGGAATAGAGCACTCGAGCGGAAGGCCTGCCCACAAAAGCTCCCCGCTCGAGCGTGAGATATCCCGCTCGAGCGGATATCCAACTCTGCAAAAGTGCTGGGAGCACGATTTTCCGCTCGAGCGTCTATTCCGCTCGAGCGGACATAAAAAATCTGGGTTTTCCAAATTGAGTTCTTGAGCTCCAATTCGAATTTCAACCAACAAAACATGCATGTTATGGCTCAAATCTCAAATATACACATACTAACATGGCACCAATGCAAGATTATAACATTATGGAGCTCAATTTCTTGATTTATCCACATGCATGTCCCAAAATATGTCAAACTCAACATCAACATAACAAACTCATGCATTCAAGCTCATATCTTCTCAAATTGTACATGCATGTGATGAATTAGCCACATTCTCTACTTAGATAACACAAAGGGTGATCAAGACATGAGTTTCCTTTAACATTTCACATGGATTATACACATTTGTGCTCAAACATGCAATATCAAGGTGATTTCCTACATGCATGCACATATTAAGCTTCAATTCAACAAATACAACCCAATTTCATTTCAATCTTACTCTTGATCACCAAATTAGTTTGAGCACACAAAAATTACAAACTATAATCCAAGAATTACTCACCTAGGAGCTTGATTCTCACAATCTATGATTAAATCTTGAATTAGACTTCCAACCTCCAAGTTTCAAGACCACAATTGCACAATCCCTCTTTCTCCCTCTCTATAGTCGGCTCTCTCTCTCTCTCAAATTGAGTCCAAGAATCAGTCAAAATGAGCTAAAGGAGAGAAATGAGGTGTAGTGCTCAAATACATCAAGTCCCACTAAGTCAATATAATAATAATAAGGCAATTGGGTACTAATCCACCAATTTAATCGATTTAATCTGACCCGAATCAATTTTTCAATTAAATTTCACCGTAGGCTCTAAAAATTATGCCAACCACAATGGCGTAATCAATTTCGGGTTCTGTGGCCGATAAGGCCCTCAATTTAATTTCCAAAGCAAATAATCAAACAGATATTCCTACGGTGAACAGATAGAAATTCAAAACCACATATTTTCACATAATGGTACACAAAATCATAACAAAACACATAATCACATTCATGTTAAGGACCAATTAATATATTACGGAACAGGGGTATCACAGTCTTCCCCCCTTTAGGAAGTTTGGTCCTCCAAACTTAATTTACCTTCGTCGGGAAACAAGTGTGGATAGCGTAGTCGCATTTCCTCCTCTTTTTCCCATGTAGCATCCGTCCCATAGTGTTCCTTCCATTCTACTTTCACCATTGGGATGGATTTGTTTCTCAATTCTTTCACTTGTCGGTCAACAATTCTTTCCGGCCATTCAGCATATTCCATATTTTCATCAATAGCAACCCGGTGATAATCAATCACATGAAACGGGTCTCGGAGGTAACCCCTCAACATCGACACATGAAACATATTATGGATTTGCTCGAATCTCGGCGGCAAAGCAACTCTATAAGCAACTGGACCAACTCTCTCCAAAATCTGAAACGGCCCAATGTAGCGGGGCGACAACTTGCCCTTTTTCCAAATCTGACTTGGCCTTTCATCGGAGAAACACGGATGAACACATGGTCACCAACCTCATACTCAAGAGGTCTTCTCCGAACGTCTGCATAATTCTTTTGTCGGTCCTGAGCTGTTTTGAGCCTTTGCGAATAGTCTTGATTTTCTCAGAAGTGTCTTGCACAATTTCTGGCCCAAGCAAAGCTCTATCCCCGACCTCTGTCCAACAAATAGGTGATCTACACCTCCTACCATACAAAGCCTCGTATGGTGCCATACCGATGCTGGAGTGGAAGCTGTTATTATAAGCAAACTTTGCAAGTGGCAAATAGTCTTCCCAACTCCCCTGAAAATCCAAAGCACACATGCGAAGCATATCTTCCAAAGTTTGTATCGTTCGTTCTGACTGCCCATCTGTCTGTGGGTGGAATGCAGTACTGAATCTTAGTTCTATTCCCATAGCTTCCTGCAAACTCTTCCACAATCTAGATACAAATTTCGGATCTCTATCCGACACAATAGATACCGGAACTCCGTGTAAACGGACAATCTCATCAACATAAATAGTAGCCAATCTATAAGCAGTAAATGTAGTTTTGACAGGCAGAAAATGTGCGGATTTAGTCAATCTATCAACTACAACCCAAACAGAATCCATACCCCGAGAAGTCCGAGGTAGGCCAACAACAAAATCCATAGTCACATGTTCCCACTTCCATTCAGGAATAGGGAGAGGTTGAAGTAGACCGCCTGGTTTCTGATGTTCAGCCTTAACTTGCTGACACTGAAGGCACTTGGACACATATTCTGCAATCTCTTTCTTCATTTTAGGCCACCAATAGGTTTGTTTCAAGTCCCGATACATTTTATTGTTACCCGGATGCATAGCAAATACGGATCTGTGGGCTTCATCTAGGACCCTCTTCTTTAGTTCCGGGATATCAGGGACACATATTCGGTTTTGGAATTTCAACACTTCATTCTCAATGCCAAACTCTGCTTTCGGACTTGTCTCAAATTCATCAATCACCTTTCTGAGGAACTCATCCTCTTTCTGTTTCTGTTTGATTTCATTAACAATGGCCGGCTCGGCGGTAATGGCGGCTACCAATCCGCCCTGCCCACATACTATTACTTCAATTTCAGACCTCTCAAAGTCTTGCAAAATTTCCCTTTATTCTGTAAGCAAACAAGCCATACTCCCTGTTGATTTTCTGCTTAAGGCATCAACAACTGTATTGGCTTTCCCGGGGTGGTACTGAATCTCAAGATCATAGTCTTTGATCAATTCAAGCCATCTTCTCTGTCACATATTCAGTTCTTTCTGTGTAAAGAAGTATTTTAGGCTCTTGTGATCTGTGTAGAGTTAACACTTTGCCCCATACAAATAATGCTGCCAGATTTTTAAAGTAAAAACGACTGCGGCCAATTCTAGGTCATGTGTTGGATAATTCTTCTCATGTGGCCTCAACTGTCGAGAGGCGTAAGCAATAACCTTTCCGTTCTGCATTAACACACAACCCAAACCCTTATAAAATGCATCACTGAAAATTATGAAATTTTTCGTACCTGAAGGTAATGTTAAAATTGGTGCAGTAGTCAATCTCGCCTTCAGTTCTTGAAAAGCAGATTCTCTTTCATCATTCCATTCAAATGGCTGCCCTTTACGCGTCAATTGGGTAAGAGGCACGGCTAATTTCGAAAAGTCCTTCACAAACCTTCGGTAGTACCCAGCTAAGCCCATAAAACTGCGAACCTCTGTCACATTAGTCGGTGTAGGCCAATTCACAATTGCCTCTATTTTCTGCGGGTCCACTGAAATTCCTTCCTTGTTGATCACATGCCCTAAGAAAACAACTTCATCCAACCAAAACTCACATTTCTTTAGTTTAGCAAATAATTTCCTTTCCCGAAGTGTTTGTAAAACAGTCCTCAAATGATGTTCATGTTCAAGTCTATCTTTAGAGTATATCAAAATATCATCGATGAAGACTACAACAAACTCATCAAGGTAGGTTTTAAAAATTCTATTCATTAGGTCCATAAATGCTGCCGGAGCATTAGTCACCCAAATGGCATAACAAGAAACTCAAAATGACCATACCTCGTTCTGAATGCTGTTTTCTCAACATCCTCTGCCTTAACTTTCAGCTGATGATACCCGGATCTCAAATCAATCTTAGAAAACACCTGTGATCCCTGCAACTGGTCAAATAATTCATCAATACGGGGTAAGGGATACTTGTTCTTTATCGTTACCTTGTTCAATTCCCGATAATCGATGCACAGGCGCAAGGTACCATCCTTCTTTTTCACAAATAACACTGGTGCGCCCCAAGGCGAAGTGCTAGGCCGGATAAACCCCTTGTTAAGCAGGTCTTGCAACTGTTCTTTCAATTCTTTCATCTCGGCAGTAGCCATTCTGTAGGGAGTCTTAGAAATAGGCTGGGTGCCTGGCACAGTCTCAATAGTAAACTCTATCTCCCTGTCCACCAATTCCCCTGGTAATTCATTTGGGAACACATCTGGGAATTCTCTAACAATAGGAATATCATTCAATTCAACATTCACAGATTGTTCAGTCAACACATAGCACAGATAACCCTGGCACCCCTTCCTGATCAGTTTACATGCTTTCATTGCAGATATCAAATAAGGTGGAGGCACTACCCCATTACCCACAAACACAATTTCTTTTGTTCTGGTGGTTTAAATACAACCCTTTTTGTCACACAATCTATGGTGGCACAATACTTAGTCAACCAATCCATGCCCAAAATTACATCAAAATGTCTAAAGTTCAAGGGCAATAAATCTACATATAAGGTAGCATCCTCAATATGCATGTCACAAAACCGATATATATAGTCACATAACACAGATTCCCCCGATGGAGCAGACACACACAACAAATATGGCAACAACTCTAGGGGTCTTTTCAGTCTAGATGCAAATGTATATGTCACAAATGAGTGTGTTGATCCAGAATCAATTAATACAAAGGCATCCTAATTACATATTGAAATAGTACCTGAGACAACAGCATTGGTATTCCGTGTATCGCCCGGAACAAGCGCAAAAACTCTCCCCTGTCTCACTGTATCCCCAGTAGTAGCAGATCTCAAAGTATTTCCCGGCTTTGGAACTGATGCAGTTGAACCAGCTGCTAGTTCCCACTGTTCTGATTACATTCTCAGGCTATGTGCCCTTGTTTCCCACATTTGAAATAGGCTCCTGATGCACGGTAACAAACTCCACGGTGCCTTTTGCTACAAATGTTGCACATGGGAGCTGTGTCTCGGGAAGAATTTGAAGTAGTGGAGGAGCCCGTGTTTTGCTTTTTCAGAAATTTCTTCTTCGAAAAGAAGCCTTGCCTTTTGTTACCCTTCCATTCTGTTACTGGCTTAGCTTGTCTAGCTATATTAGTCTCTGATATGATGGCCCTGTCAAGCACCCCAATGTAGGTTTCCAACTTTAGAACATTCACCCTCTCTAGGATGTCACTGCGGAGTCCACCTTCAAAGTGTCTTGCCTTCTTATAATCGGTGTCAATCACGTGTGGTGCAAACCTGGCCAACTCAGTGAACTTGGCCTCATACTCAGCCACTGTCATGCTATCTTGTTTTAAGTTCCATGAACTCTGCTACTTTCCTATCCCGTACACATTGCGGGAAGTATTTGTCATAGAATATTTCCAGAAACTTTACCCAGTCAACATCCTTATGATTTTCTCGCATCAACATCCACCATCTTCTTGCTTCGTCTTCTAGCATAAAAGTAGCTAGAAGCACTTTCTGAGTCTCTGAACAGGGGAACACTTCAAATAATTTCTCAATGCCGAGGACCCACGCTTCGGCTTTCAACGGATCTAATCCCCCGTGGAACTGTGGTGGTTTCATTTTCTTGAATTCCTTGGTGAGAGCTATTACCCGATCATCATTTTGATTATCTGGCACGGGTGGTGCCGGAGGTGGAGGTGGCGGGTGTGGTTGCTGCCACTCCTGTTGCTGTCTTAAAGCTTCTGCCATTTCTTGGATCAGTCTTTCCATTCTATCTATTCTGACAGTAGATGACTCCTCTAACTCATCACCTCTGGTTCTCACCATCTGATTAAACTTACATTATATTTTACACAAAAGGTACAAAAGTATGCACATACTAAGAAGCACATACATTCAAATAATTTGCAACGCAAGTAGTTCACGAACTTATAGCACATAATTACTCAAATCAAACACTTAAGCATATTCTTGATGTTTTCAAAGTTCATATCAAAATAGTTAAGCATGCCATCAATGCCTCCAAATTCATATTTATTACATGAATGCATCATAGATCTTATCTAGACCCGTATTGCTCTTTTGGACAAGTGTGTGAGTTATTAACTTGTGCTCTGATACCACTCTGTCATGACCCGAACCCGTCCCTATAGGTTAAGGACATAACCGGCCAGTAATCCTGTGATTACCTACGGCCTCAGACCAAAACAGACATAACTCGTCAGAGTAAAGGGGCCAAACGGAAGCAAAAATTTAAAACTTTGTCCATAGAGCCGTGCTTATATGCACATCAACAAACCATGCTCATATACGTTAATAACCCACATCAAAAGTACAGTAGTAAAACTTCTTTACAGACAGGATCATCTAAGCTGAGCCAACCCATAACAGACTATATACAAATATACACAAAGTCCTTGCCAACAAAACAAAACGTAAATGCATAACAAAATGGCAAGGATGGGTCTCGTGCGTGAGACACAAGGCTGACTCTCCAAAACTCGTGTTGTTCATGGCAGACTTCACTGGGGCCGGGTTTGGACTTCTCTTGGCTCACCTACAAACACATGAATGAGCGTGAGCGATAGCCCAGTGAATAATCTCAAATACAGAAGTTACATATCAATGTAGAACAACAGGTTCCGAACGGCCTTGGGCCCAATTCATATTTCTATTTAACAGATGTATAACTATACGAATTTCAAATCAAGTGACTTGTAGTTTCAACATTCTGGCCTTTGGCCCATTCAGGTTTCCATTCATGTCAAAACGGCCTTTGGCCCACTCATTAATGTCAAAACGGCCTTCGGCCCACTCATTCACGTCAAAACGACCTTCGGTCCATTCATATATGTCAAAACGACCCTTGGTCCATTCATATATGTCAAAACGACCTTTGGTCCATTCATATATGTCAAAACGACCTTCGGTCCGTTCATTTCTATCGAAACGACCTTCGGTCCATTCAATTCTATCAAAACGACCTTTGGTCCATTTATGTTTATCAAAACGACCTTTGGTCCATTTGTGTTTATCAAAACGACCTTCGGTCCATTCATTTATTCATGTCAGACTTTTGTCCACAATCCCAATTAGTAACTCATAAAGCTTATAAGGGAATAAACAATTGGACATTCACAAGCATTCGAATATCGATATTACTCACAGTGATCGGCTTGTGGATTTGCCCCGGAGCTTGACCCTACACAATTCATGAACACAAAAGGGTCACCAATAGTTTAATCCGTTCTTTAATTCACATGTTCCTCATTAGGCTTTATTTCCATCTCATTAACTCATTTACGATGCTTAACATATGCCTAAGAGTGTTTACAAGTGAAAGAGAACGGAAAACAGAACACAGAATGCAAAAACAGAATTTCATAAAACAGGGTCCCCGCTCGAGCATGGAATTCCCCGCTCGAGCGGACCCTTAAGCCTGCAAAAGTACTGGTTGCATGAAAAATGAGCTCGAGCGTGGAATAGAGCGCTCGAGCGGAAGGCCTGTCCACAAAAGCTCCCCGCTCGAGCGTGAGATATCCCGCTCGAGCGGATATCCAACTCTGCAAAAGTGCTGGGAGCACGATTTTCTCGCTCGAGCGTCTATTCCTCCGCTCGAGCGGACATCAAAAATCTGGGTTTTCCAGATTGAGTTCTTGAGCTCCAGTTCGAATTTCAACCAACAAAACATGCATGTTATGGCTCAAATCTCAAATATACACATACTAACATGGCACCAATGCAAGATTATAACATTATGGAGCTCAATTTCTTGATTTATCCACATGCATGTCCCAAAATATGTCAAGCTCAACATCAACATAACAAACTCATGCATTCAAGCTCATATCTTCTCAAATTGTACATGCATGTGATGAATTAGCCACATTCTCTACTTAGATAACACAAAGGGTGATCAAGACATGAGTTTCTTTTAACATTTCACATGGATTATACACATTTGTGCTCAAACATGCAATATCAAGGTGATTTCCTACATGCATGCACATATTAAGCTTCAATTCAACAAATACAACCCAATTTCATTTCAATCTTACTCTTGATCACCAAATTAGTTTGAGCACACAAAAATTACAAACTATAATCCAAGAATTACTCACCTAGGAGCTTGATTCTCACAATCTATGATTAAATCTTGAATTAGACTTCCAACCTCCAAGTTTCAAGACCACAATTGCACAATCCCTCTTTCTCCCTCTCTATAGTCGGCTCTCTCTCTCTCAAATTGAGTCCAAGAATCAGTCAAAATGAGCTAAAGGAGAGAAATGAGGTGTAGTGCTCAAATACATCAAGTCCCACTAAGTCAATATAATAATAGTAAGGCAATTGGGTACTAATCCACTAATTTAATCGATTTAATCTGATCTGAATCAATTTTTCAATTAAATTTCACCGTAGGCTCTAAAAATTATGCCAACCATAATGGCGTAATCAATTTCGGGTTCTGTGGCCGATAAGGCCCTCAATTTAATTTCCAAAGCAAATAATCAAATAGATATTCGTACGGTGAACAGATAGAAATTCAAAAGCACATATTTTCACATAATGGTACACAAAATCATAACAAAACACATAATCACATTCATGTTAAGGACCAATTAATATATTACGGAACAGGGGTATCACACCTTCTTTGAGAAGTATTTCTCTCAGTGTGTCAGGGACAGAAAAGTGACTGAATTTGAACAGCTGAGACAAGGCACCAAGTCGGTAGCCGAGTATGAAACAAAGTTCACCGAACTTGCTAGATATGCACTACACATGGTGGACACTGACTACAAGAAAGCCAGAAAGTTTGAAGGCGGCCTTAATGTTACAATACTGGACAGGATAAATGTTTTAAAGCTACCGAACTATGTGAACGTTCTTGACCGAGCATTAATGGCTGAGTCAAACATTGATGCGCTGAAACAAACTGAAACACCAGCATCAGAATGGCGTGGTAAAAGGTAGGGTTTTAAATTCAAGAAAGGCAAAAAAAACCCGTTGAACAAAAAGCAAAATACAGGGTCAACGACTACCTCTAGTCAAGGGAACCGCTCCATACCGCCCTGTTCTGAATGTGGTAAGAATCATAAGGGAGTTTGTTATAAAATCTCTGGTGCTTGTTACAGGTGTGGCAAGGTGGGCTACATGGTCAAATATTGCCCTTCCACTCCTCAGGGGCATAGTAAAGCTGCACCAAGCGCAGCAGCATCAACTGCTACACCAAAGCCTAATCCCAAAGCTACCGGGAAAGAGCCTATGAGGCAGGGCCGAGTGTTCGCCCTAGTACCGGGAGATGTGCAGAATATCGAGACCGTTGTGTCAGATATTCTCTCTATTTGTACTCAGAATGCTTATGTTCTAATTGATTCGGGGTCTACACATTCATATGTATCGCATGCTTTTTCGTGAAAATTGAATAGACCATTAGAACCCATGAATTACTTGTTAGTCGTATCTTTACCTGTTGGGGGATCTGTGACTTGTGCTTATATGTACCCGGCATGTGAAATTATTGTTGGGGATATGTATCTGTATATTGATTTACTGCCTCTGAATATAGATCATTTTGATGTAATATTGGGGATGGATTGGTTACAAAAATATCATGTTACCATAGACTGTGTAATGAAACAAGTAGTTTTCCATCCACCTGGTTTGCCTGAATTTGTGTTTAACGGAAGTGGAGTGGTACCTCCCCCATATTTGATTTCATCTATGAAAGCATACAAACTGATTAGAAAGGGGTGTAAAGGGTATTTCTGTTCTGTACTGACTGTATCTACTGATGTTAACACTAACGTGAACAGTATTCCTATAGTCAGAGAATTCCCAGATGTTTTTCCAGATGATCTGCCAGGGGATTTGATCGATAGGGAGATTGAGTTCACCGTTGATGTGATTCCGGGTACACAGCCGATATCTAAAGCCCCTTACCGAATGGCTCCGACTGAACTGAAAGAATTGAAAGTGCAACTGTAAGAATTGTTAGATAAGAAGTTCATCAGGCCCAGTACTTCACCATGGGGCGTACCCGTCTTGTTTGTGAAGAAGAAAGACGGCTCACTGAGACTTTGTGTTGACTACCGTGAACTGAACAAGGTAACTGTGAAAAACAAATATCCATTGCCACGGATTGATGACTTATTTGATCAGTTATAGGGTGCTCAAGTTTTCTCTAAGATTGATCTCAGATCCGGATATCATCAGCTGAAAGTTAAACCAGAAGACATTGATAAAACTGCTTTTCGAACGAGGTATGGACACTACGAATTTTTAGTTATGCCTTTTGGAGTTACCAATGCACCGGCTGCATTTATGGACCTCATGAACAAAATTTTTAAACCATTCCTCGGTGACTTTATTGTTGTATTCATAGATGACATTCTGATTTATTCCAAGAGTAGAGAAGAACATGAACATCATCTGAGACTGGTCCTACAGACCCTAAGAGAACAGAAACTTTATGCTAAATTGTCTAAATGTGAATTTTGGCTTGATCATGTTATGTTTTTGGGACATGTTATTAGTAAGGATGGAATTTCAGTTGATCCACAGAAAGTTGAAGCAGTGGTAAATTGGCCTAGACCAACAAATGTTACAGAAGTCCGAAGCTTTTTGGGATTAGCTGGATATTACAGAAGATTTGTCAAAGATTTCTCCAAAATTGCCTTACCGTTGACTTAGTTAACTCACAAGGGGATATCATTTGACTGGACTAACCAAAGGGAATCAGCATTTCAAGAGTTAAAAACTCGCCTTGTGACTGCATCGGTTCTTACCTTACCTTCAGGTATGGATGGTTTTACCATTTTTAGTGATGCTTCTCATAAGGGTTTGGGATGTGTTTTAATGCAGAATGGGAGAGTTATTGCTTATGCTTCCCGACAACTGAGACCGCATGAAAAGAACTACCCGACCCATGATCTGGAACTTGCTGTAGTAGTATTTGCACTGAAAATCTGGCGTCACTATCTTTATAGGGCGACATGTGAAGTATATACCGACCACAAGAGTTTGAAATATTTCTTCACACAGAAGGAACTGAACATGAGACAGTGGAGGTGGCTAGAATTGATTAAAGATTATGACCTACAGATTCTGTACCATCCAGGAAAAGCCAACACCGTTGCCGATGCATTGAGTCGGAAATTGATTGGAAACTTAGCTTGTTTACTCACTGGATAGAAACAGTTGCTACGTGACCTTGAGAAATCTGAGATTGAAATTGTTTTGCGAGAACAAGGTGGAACAGTAGTTGCTATGTCTGCTCAACCAGCACTGATTGAAGAAATTAAAGAGAAACAGCAACAGGATGACTTCTTGAAGAAGATCATCGATGAACGAGAATCTAAACTGAGACCGGATTTCAAATTTGAGAATAACGCACTGAAATTTCAGGAAAGATTGTGTGTACCGAATGATTCTGAACTGAAAAGAAGAATTCTGCAAGAGGGCCACAACTCAAAATTTTCTATCCATCCAGGAAATACGAAAATGTACCAAGACTTGAAACTGAATTTCTGGTGGCCGGGAATGAAGAAAGAAATTGCTGATTTTGTATCAAAATGTCTTCATTGCCAACAAGTCAAAGCTGAACATCAACGACCCGCAGGCTTATTGCAGCCCTTACCGATACCGGAGTGGAAATGGGAACATATCACTATGGATTTTATCGTTGGATTGCCTCGCTCCAGTAAAGGTATGGACTCAATCTGGGTTATTGTTGATAGACTGACTAAATCTGCTCACTTTTTACCTGTCAAAACAATCTATAATGCGGACAAATTGGCCATACTCTATATTGATGAAATTGTTAGACTGCACGGAGTGCCTGTGTCCATTGTTTCTGAAAGGGACTCAAAATTTACATCGAGATTTTGGCAAAGCTTACAAACTGCATTGGGAACTGAACTGAGACTGAGTAGTGCCTATCATCCTCAGACAGATGGCCAGTCAGAAAGGACCATCCAGACTCTGGAGGATTTACTGAGAATGTGTGTCCTTGATTTTTAGGGAAACTGGGAAAGCCATTTGCCTTTAGCTGAATTCACCTACAACAACAGTTATTATTCGAGTATTGGTATGGCGCCTTTCGAGGCATTGTATGGCAGAAAATGTAGATCTCCGATTTGTTGGGCAGAAGTTGGAGATGGGCCTTTGCTTGGGCCCGAGATTGTATATGAAACGACTGAGAAAGTAAAACTGATACAACAGAGACTGAAAACCGTACAAAACCGACAGAAAAGTTATGCGGATGTCAGAAGACGAGACAGAAAGTACGAAGTGAGTGATCACGTTTTTGTGAAAGTGACACCGATGAAAGGCCAGACTCGTTTTGGAGTCAAAGGCAAGCTAGCGCCGAGATATGTCAGACCGTATGAGATTATTGAGAAAATCAATCCGGTGGTGTATCAAGTTGCGCTTCCTCCTGAAATGGAGCATATGCATAATGTGTTCCAAATTTTTATGTTGAGGGACTACCTCCGGGATCCTTTTCATGTGATAGAGCCGACCCGTGTAGTGCTAAGTGATGACTACACTTATGAAGAACGGCCTATCCAGATTGTGAACAGACGGATCAAGAAGTTGAGAAACAAAGAAATCCCGTTAGTGAAAGTTGACTGGCAAAAACATGGTGGCGTGTATGCCACTTGGGAAAAGGAAGACGACATGGCCAAGAGATATCCTGAATTGTTCCCACTGGATGCTGTTTTCTTCCAGAATGAAGGTAATTCGAGTTTGGAGGACCAAACTCTTTATAAGGAGGGGAGACTGTAACAACCTTCGCCACTGATTACTGGTTTAATCACTGTTTACTGCTAAACTGAAATCAAGTATGATAATTGACTGACTGACTGAAATTTGGAACTGAATTGATTAAGTATGTTAGTTAAATTGCATTTCTATCTGTTGCCTGTTTGATTATCTGTTCATGTTTTTATGCCTAAACCGCAAATTGAAGGCCTTATCGGCGGCCGAATTTGAAATCGATTGATGTTTTATGATCATTAGAATTTATAAGATCTTATAGCATATTCATCTAAAATATGATTTGGTATGATTAAATTGGATTAAAATAAGCTAGATTGCATTGTTGGACTTATTTACTTAAATGCCACACTAGTGGCCCACTACCTAAACATATTTGAGCCTCCTTACACTCAAACAAAACATTTCATCAGCTCATTTCATGTCTCAACTGAAATAGAGAGAGAGAGAGGGAGAGAATTAAGAGAGAATTTGGCTACATCTTGTTAAATTGCTTGGAAATTGAAGGAATTGAAGTGTAGATTGCTAAATTAAGCTTCCTTGCCTATAATTCAAGATTTAAGGTAGAAATCCATCTTCTCATTCTTGTGTTTAAATTGATTCTTGCATGGTTTAGAGCAAAGTCGAAGGCTAGAGCCAATTTATGGCTCAAATTGTTGTGTGGAAGCTTAATTGTTGCATGCATGTATATATATTGAAGTTTTGAGGTGGTAGTTCATAATTCCTCACATGCATGTCCATGTTTTGAGAGTAGACCATGATTTTATCTTGCTTTTGTAAAAGTTGGCTCTTTAGAGCATGTATTTAAGGCTTGAAAAATTGTTTAAAGTCTTGCATGTTAAATTGAAATCATGTCCATGAATTTGGTTTGAAAATCAAGTTGAATTGATCTTCCCTTGGGCCGTGATTTTACAAATTGAGCTTTAAATCATGTTATTCTATGTATTTACAAGTGTTTTCCAGGAAATGGGCCCAAAGGAATTGAATTTGATGCATTAAAACTTGGTTTTGAGCTTGAGGTTCAAATATGGAATTTCCAGATTTTGGACCCACGCTTAAGCGAGGAACTCCACGCTCGAGCTTACACTCTGTGATCATGCCTTCCGCTCGAGCGAGTAAAGTGACGCTCGAGCGTGAAATGCGTGCATCCAGTACTTTGCATGAGCATACAGTCCGCTCAAGCGAGAGAATTCACGCTCGAGCGAGGACTTGTGTCTCACGCTCGAGCGAGGGTCGAGCGCCCGTCGAGCGTGAATTTTGAGCATCCAGTATTTTCACTGTAGCTTGCAGTCCGCTCGAGTGACATAAGTCACGCTCGAGCGGAAATCCTTTGTCTGCATGTCTGCTCGAGCGTAGAAAGCCACGCTCGAGCGAGACCCCTGTTTTCTGAAAATTTTGAAAAGTGTTTCTAACTGCAACTTTGCACCCTCTTTCCATCCTAGGCATTCCTAGGGCATGTTTAAGGCATCTTAATGAGGATATTGATTTAGAACCACACCGAGGCAAATTAGGGATTAAGTTATTGTTTCCCAACTGTATAACTTAGTGTGTGTTCATCCTGTAAACTGTGTAGGGTTGGCATCTGGGGACGCGCTCTAGCCTAATTGTAGCCCAGAACTCTGTGAGTAACAATTGTGTAAAGATATGTTCAACTGTGAATATTTCTGACTGTTTAACTGAACTATTTTCTGAACTGATACTGTTAATCGAATGAATGTATGTCCTATATTCTGAACTGTATTGTGGCATCCTTAGCAACTACTGTTTACTGTTACTGTTACAGAGATCTCTGTCGGTTCCCTTGTTGGAACCACTACTATTTACTGATTGATGGCCATCATTGACTGTTCGGTTTTTTAAGACCTACAGTTTACTGTACTGCTATGCTAATGGATGTACCACATATGACTGTTATGACTGAATGACTGAAATACCGAATCAATGAACTGTTTTCATTACTGTAAGGACATTCATTCTAAACCTTTTTACGCTTTATGTTATTCACTGGGCTTTAGCTCACTGTTTATATATATATGTAGGTGTTCAGGCACCAGACCGGAGGTAGGAGCGTGGGTTAGACTCCCCTTTTTGTCAAGCCAACTACTGTGCCTCACTGCGAGGTTCCGAGCCTGCCAAGCTATGGCTTAGGGGTGTTTTAATTTTTCCCTGTCTGTCTCTGTATCTGTTTTGGGTTATTGTATAGACTAATAGCACTGCACTGTACTGTTATAATAGGGCTATGTCTCCGTTCTGAATGTTTGTATATATATGTATAGACTGCTTTGTCATGAATGTGCATTCGAATGGAAAGTCTTTTTGCATACAGACTGACACAGCTCATTGGACATTGTTTAATTACTATATTGGCTTCCGCCATGCCCCTGTACTCTGTATTACTGTCTTACTGTTAAGTAGGCCTTCGGTAATCTCGAATTACTGGCCGGTTACGGTACTAAACCCATAGGGGCGGGTTTGGGTCGTGACATTTGGATAACTAGGCCGTGGCGAATGTCAACCGACGTTTGTCTCATGGAGTTTAGCGTTAATGAAATCGCCTCGGGATTGGGGCCTCAAGATCGCTGCTAGTATTGAAAATAAAAGGAGTAGGCGCTTCGCGCAGATAAACAATCACTTATTATGTGAGGTGAGATAAGTGGGGATGTTAGTTAGAGAGGTTCGGAGTTCAGCCGAGTTTGGTGTTGCAATGGAGCGCGGTAGAGGACCCATCCGTATGGGAGGTAGGGCGTCCAAAAGTTGGCATGAGTCTTCAAGTCGTCGAAGTAGATCACCCCGAAAGGAAAGGCAACGACCGTTGGGTTTATCCTTCCTTGTCTTGGATCTTTGCCTTGACATTGTCAATGGTATCAGGGGAAGTTTGGCAATGCGCAAGTCATGGGCTTGGGCACAGTTGGCTCAAGGCATTGCAAACTGTGGAGGACTTTCAGGTGACGGGAGTTGATTCGGCGCTGCCGCTTTACCAATGCGTCTTTTCCCCTATTTAGCTTTTGAGGTTGAAAATGGGTATTGTAATGCTCAAATGCGAATTGCGTTTATGTAACAACTGTTTGATCAAATAAAAAGTTTTATTTCAAACATTTGCGTCTTATTCTGAATTTTTTATATGCTTAGTTAAGCACCTTATTTCGGATGTTGGCGTGTTTTGTTCGTGCCGAAGGGTACTCCAAATCCGGAGACTTAATCGGCCCTAAGGTGTCATGCACCAAAGGGGGCTTCGAATCCGGAGACTTAATGTGGCCAATCATGATATCCACGAAAGGCGCTCCGAATCCGGAGTCTTAATCGGCCCTAAGGTGTCATGCACCAAAGGGGGCTCTGAATTTGGAGACTTAATCGGCCCTAAGGTGTCATGCACCAAAGGGCGCTCCGAATTCGGAGACTTATTGTGGCCAATCGTGATATCCACGAAGGGCGCTCCGAATCCGGAGTCTTAATCGGTCCTAAGGTGTCATGCACCAAAGGGGGCTCCGAATCCGGAGACTTAATCGGCCCTAAGGTGTCATGCACAAAAGAGGGGTCTGAATCCGGAGACTTATTGTGGCCAATCGTGATATCCACGAAGGGCGCTCCGAATCCGGAGTCTTAATCGGCCCTAAGGTGTCATGCACCAAAGGGGGCTCCGAATCCGGAGACTTAATCGGCCCTAAGGTGTCATGTACCAAAGGGGGCTCCGAATTCGGAGACTTAATGTGGCCAATCGTGATATTCACGAAGGGTGCTCTGAATCCAGAGTCTTAATCGGCCCTAAGGTGTCATGCACCAAAGGGGGTTCCGAATCCAGAGACTTATTGTGCCCAATCGTGATATCCACGAAGGGCACTCTGAATCCAGAGTCTTAATCGGCCTTAAGGTGTCATGTATCAAAGGGGGGATTTTGAATCGTCGACATGACAAGCGCTACAATGGGGTTTGAGAAATGAATTGAGCGACGGAGAAAAATAGTTTGCATTGCAGAAGTGATATATATACAAGTATCAAAGCCCACAGGTCGGGTCAGTGATAGGGTTTTCATAAAATCTCTGCTTGTGCTGATTACGGGGAGCCACGGATTTCTGCAATGCCATGGGCTGTCAGGAAGCGCACAAGCTGATGATAAGTGCTTGGAACAGCCTTCATAATATGTAACCAGGTTCGCCCCATGATGACATTATACGGCGAAGGGAGCTTTACGACCAGGAATTCTACTTCGACCGTTTTGGAGCCCGCTCGAACAGGTAGTATGATCTTCCCTAACGGGTACTCAGGATTCGTATTAAAGCCGAACAATGGGTGAGGCGCCGGAGACAGATCTGATTCGTCGAAGCCGAGTTTGATGAAAGTTTTGTAATACATAACCTCTGAAGTACTCCCTAGGTCTATAAGAATGCGTTCAATGGTGAACCGATTTACGCGTAATTTGATGACCATCGAATCGATGCGGGAGGCTGTTGTGCCGCTAAGATCGGAGTCATTGAAAGTTATTGTCCGAGCTTCTCTGGGCCATTCGGTCGGAATACATTGCTTTTGGGGGATTGGATGCGATTGAATTGTGTGCACGATTGGGGATGCAGGCAGGCTGTAGATTATATGGATCATGCCAAGTGGAGGTGAGTCTTGCCTCAAGGCTAGTGCCTTGATTGGCTTTCCCTTTCTCACGTACTGTTGCAGTCGGCCGTCGTGCACCGGTTCTTCTAGGTGATCCTTTAATGCGTAACAACTCTCGGTTTTGTGGCCGTGATCTTTGTGATACTCGCACCGCCTATCCCTTCTTCGCGTGTCGGGTGGCCCCACCATCTTTGACGGCCATTTGAAGAATGGAAGGTGTTGGACTTTGGTCATTATTGCAGTGATTGGTTCTGACAATTCTGTGTATTTCTTGTCGGCACGCCTCGAGCGCTTGCTGTCGACTTGCAGTTGTTCATTCGTCCGGTGGGAGCATTGATCGCTTGATCAGCGAGAGTCTCGCCTTTTGTCTCGTTTAGCGCGTTGCCGTAGCTCAGGGCTCGGAGGTGGCACGGAACTTATTGGTTGAGCAATTTCAGGGGGGGTCGTTTTGTTGGGCATTTGTCTGGCTTTTATTCTCAAGGCATCATCTTCCACTTTGCAATACTCTTTAACTTTCTTCATCAATGCCCAGACTGTTTTGGGGGGTCTTCTGGTTAGGGAACTGCGAAGAGCACTGTCAGGATGTAGTCCTATTTTGAAGGCGGTGATGGCCATGGAGTCGTTGCAAGCGTCGTCGACGAGGTTGAAGCACTCCCAATAGCGCGCCGAATACGCTCTGAGCGTTTCTCCTGATTGGATCTGCATAGCCCAGAGAGAGTCAGCCTGTTTCGGCTGTACCTCGTTGGTGATGAACCTGGCCCTGAAGGCTTTTGATCGAAGCTGGCTCCAGCTTGTAATACCACCTGACAGCTAATGGCCCCAAGCTGCTGGGGAATATTCGACACATGAGGGCTTCGTTGTCTGCATGCAATGTCATAGCCTACTTGTAGTGATGGATATGATCAGTGGGGTCTGATTTTCCGTCGTAAAGAGTGAATGACGGAGCTTTGAACTTCTTGGGCAAGGTCGCCCTTGCAATCCGTCGGACAAAAGGATCGTGCTGGTCCTCTTCGTCTGAACTGCTTCTTCTGCGCTTGTTCCTTGTATGTAGACTCTTTTCGGAGGAGCTGGAAGTTTCGGATCGTCCCTTCTTGTCGAGTTCCGTGGGTAATGAGTTAGAGTCGCTATCGGTATCCTTTGGTCGGGCTCGAGGTCGTTGTCTACCTACCCTCGGAGGTCGTTCGGGATCTTGGTGCACGACTTCTCTGGATTTTGCTACTTCCAGGGCCAAATCTTGATGGAGATGTTCATTTTCAGCGATCATGTTCTCCAGCCTTTGTTCATTCTGCTTTGCTTGTTCCATGATCGCTTGCATTGTCTCTTGCGCTGAAGTCGTTGGTGAGTCGAAGTTCAAGGCGCGTCTTGCAGCGATGGTTTCCTTTCCGAGCATATTTGCTGGAGTGAGGTCATCTCTCTGTGCGGTCTCGTCAATGGCTATCGGAGGATCTTCAGTCACGCCTGCCATGGATGTATTTGAGTATTCCCACAGACAGCGCCAATTGTGGAGAAGTAGTTTAGAAATACTCTTCAGATCCTGGGAGACGCTAGTGATCCTCAGCTAGTCACCTGAAAAGATACAAACACTCCGGTCGGGGGTGCCGGAATTAGCACTCCGACGGACAAGTCAGTTCAGACACTCAGGATAGCTTGTTTACTAAGTTAAGTGAAGTGATTCTTACATACCTTTCTCAATCCATTGTTCCTATATTTATACCTGTTCATTTTAATCCTCAGGGCCAGGGCCTACTTTTTAATCATTGTCCTTTCTCTTATTCGGCTCTAAGGATCTATACTTATTCGGCACATATATTATATTCGGCTTCCCATTCTCGTAGGATACAGTCGATTAATATCAGTCTTATAAGGTACGCACCTTCTGATTTTGCCATTATTCGGCTCCCACATATATTATATTATATTATATTATATTAGATAGATAAGAGGGTAAATTGGACTTTTTAAATCATATCCCAACCTAGGGAATATGATATAATTTTTGAAGGGGGGGCAGTATTGTATATCCTCAAATTTTGGGGGATATACAATCCCATAGTATATTATATATCGTCTTTAAAAAAAAATTACAAACATGAGATATGTGGACCTCACAGTATATAACATCCAATCCCATCCTTTATATCTTGGAATCAAACATGGCCTAAGAGTGTGTTTGTTTTGAGGGATTATTTTATGGGATTGGACTATTAGTCCATTCGGACTAATAGTCCATTGTTTGGTTTAATTTTTTTACTCCAAATTAATAGTTCTTCGGGACTATTAGTCGCTCATATGAAGGATTATTGTATCCTAGGGGGAAGGGTGAGATTATTTTCATAGGATTGGTATTCTATGAGACTAATGTGTGAAATGTTCATTTTACTCTCATGCTATTACTTAATAAACAATTGAAAAAAGGTAAAATAGTCTTTTGAACATTTATAAATTATTTTTTTAGTGTTGTTAATTCAAAATTATATATTAAATAAAAAATATAAATTATAAATTATAAATTATAAATTATAAATTAAATTTAATTAAAAATAATAAATTAAAAATTATGGCCTTATAATTTTTTTAGTGTTGTTAAAAAATTAAATTTATATATTAAATAAAATTATTTTTTTAGTGCTGTTAATTTAAAATTATATATTAAATAAAAAACATAAATGATAAATTTAATTTAATTGAAAATAATAAATTAAAAATTATGGCCTTATAAATTAAATTTTTTTAGTGTTGTTAAACTATAAATTATAAATTATAGATTACAAATTTAAAATTACATATTAAATAAAAATTATAAATTACAAGGGTAAAATAGTCTTTTGAACATTTATCCTTATCCAGTCCGTCCAACCAAATATTGGATTCACTAAAAATAGTCTAATGCAGACATCTAATCCCATGATTAAACAAGCATAGGGTATAAATCCAGTCCAACCAAATAGTCCGGAGATAATGTATCCCAAGACTAACAGTCTGATGGATTACAATTCTCCGTTATCCAGTCCGTCTAAATAAACACACCCTGATAATATCATCACTATTATCCCCACTATCATTTTATTATTATAATTATTATTAATTTTATTAACAAAAGTTTTTTGCCTGGTTTGGTTTATTTTTTTAAAAAATTATTTTTAAATAAGTTGTCATTTTATATTTAGTGGTTATTTTATTTTATATTTTAATTAATTTTTTAATACTTTTTAAGTGCACTTAATCTAGATGCATCTACAAAATAAAATAAGTCGACTAAATTACTATTGAAAAATAAAATAAATTCACTAAAAACATACAACGTAAAAAATATGTTTTAAAGTAATTACACAATAAATGATACATGTAAGATAATGTTAAATAAATTAAAAAATGAGAAATGTTCAATGAAAAGTATCGAGCACATATCCCACATCCTTGTTCAAGTATCAGTGTCAGACAAGGGTATTTGATTTATTTTGAAGAGTTCATAGCTCTCGTTTGGCAAGTGGGTTTTTTTTTCAGTTTTTTAGCTAGTCACAAAAAGACAAAATAAATTAAAAAACTAATAAGACAAAATGTCACATTAAAACCATAATTATCTTATTTTTTCTCTTATAAAAATTAAAAAAAGTCAAAAAAAAAAAATCCAAATAAACTTTTAAAATAGCCAAAAATAAAAAGCCAACCCATGTACCAATAGAATTTTTGACTTAGGGTGTAGGATATTTATTTTTATTTATTATGAAAATTTTGTTGGGTTGTTTGTTTGTTTATTGTTATTTTTGAATCTTTCAAGGTTGAGTATTTAAATATGTATTTTTAAATTTTAATTGCCTAGTTAATTACTGTATACTTTTTCTTATAATTGTAAATAAATAATTTTCTATCCTTTGATCCTAAAAAAGTTGGTAAGCCTTGTTTGGAAACTTTAATTTTTAGTAAAAAAATTAAAAAGTCAGTGCAACTTGTCAAATTGTTTTATTTATTTTTTTACACATTTTCATAAATTAAAAATAAGAAAAATACTAAAAAAAGTTAATTTTCAAACACCCAAGGATTGTTTGAGAAGCCAAACTAACAGTATGTTTGGCATGAAGATTTGGGTTGAGTTGAGATTATTTTAGTTAAAAAAAAAAGGTAAAATGGATTTTTTAATTTAATAAGACAAAATATCACATCTAAATCATAATTATGTCATTTTTTCTCTCATAAAATTCAAAAAAACTAAAAAGTCTATTCCAAACGAGATTTTTTAGCTCCAGACTAAAATAGCAAAAAAGTCAAAAAACTAAAAAGTTAACCCACATTCCAAACGAAAGCTAAATTATCACATCTCTTTTTTTATTTTTTATTTTTTTACATAGTATTTTTTTCTAAAAAATTAATAACTAAATTAAAATAAGGGTGAATTATACTAATAGTCTCTATAGTTTGGGGTTCATGTTATTTTGGTCCATAACTTTTTAATTGTGACACATTTGACCCTAAATTTAGAATCTTGTTCCAAATACGGATAATTGAAAATACCATTGCTTAATTTTAAGGGCAAAATTGTCAATTTGATAAAATATAAACTAATTTAATAAAATTAAATGTCAAAAAATATTTTAAAATTTTTAAAAATTATTTGTACCCACTAAAGATAAAATTATGTAAAATTGATAAATCTTTTAGACATTTATTTATTTATTTTGCCAAATTAATTTTTATTATGTGTTTGGATGATGATCATGTAATGGGTGGTTGTTAGGATTTTAATATGTAATCGATATATTTAATATATGAAATATTTTTAGTTTTGAATTTTTTGATTTAATGAAAATAAAAACAGTCACCCATTACATGATCATTATCCAAACACATAATAAAAATTAATTTGGTAAAATAAATAAATAAATATATAAAAGATTTAATAATTTTACATAATTTTATCTTTAGTGAGTATAAATAATTTTTAAAAATTCAAAAAAAAATTTGACATTTATTTTTGTCAAATTAAATTATATTTTATCAAATTAACAATTTTGCTATTAAAATTAAATAATGATATCTTTAATTATTCTTATTTAAAATAAAATTTAAAATTAGATGTGTCACGATTAAAAATTGAAAAATTAAAATAACATAAATTTTAAATTATAAAAACTGTTAATTTAATTTACCCTTAAAATAATCATTTCCGAACCAATCTGTCTTTTTCACGTTGCATTTTAAAACCATACAACGTGGACACAAGAACCCACAAACTTAAAAAAGAAGTTGACAGAAAGAGCACAATCACACGCGACCATACAACGTGGACACAAGAACCTATAAACTTAAAAAAAGAAGTTGACAAAAAGAGCACAATCACACGCAACTTCCACGGCGAAAATTACGAAGCCTCCGCAACACGCGCAATTCGGTAGACAAAATATAATACTTCTGAATTCTATTCTGAACCCCGCTGCAGAATCCCAGTGGGGTTCGCGCCCCCACTAGCTGAAATTTATAAAAAAAAAAAAAAAAAAAAAATTTTTTTACCCAATCACGGGCTGCCACCTCACTGGAGATCGACCCCAGTGGAGATCCGAAGCAATTTTCTTCTATTCTACAAGATGAACCCAAAAATATAAATAAAAAATAATAGATTTTTCTTTTATACTTACTAGTTTATCACCCGTACGAGATACACGAGATAATTATTAATATTTATATTTATTTTAGATTTTTTTAATATATAAATTATGTTTTTTCAGATTTTTTATAAAAATAATTTAACAATCTTATCACTAATCATAATATATGAGAAAAGTTGAAAATGATACTGCAGTAACTATATACGGATTGTATCTATAATTATTTGTTTGAGAGGATTTTAAATGCTAATCAAGAAATTTTGACCAAATCAATAAATGCAGGCATGTGGATTGAAAAAAGTTAATAAATACTAATCAGGAAATTTTGACCAAATCAATAAATGCTGTGTTTTTTTTTAAATAAAAAATTTTAAAAATTCAGATTGGAATATTGAAGCTCACACAAGTCTTGGGGGTTAAAAACCCCCTTTTTAAATGTCTCATTTTTTTTTTCTTTTTTATATTATATTAAAGTTTAATATTTTGATAATAATCATATGTGTTTAAATGTCTTTATTTTTAATTATATTATATTAAAATTTAATATTTTGATAATAATTATATGCGTTGGATTTTTCAAGAAATTTTTTTTATGCTTGTTCTTAATGCATTCAAGTATTATTATGAAGGATAATAATCATATGTGTTGGGACTTTTCAAGGAATTCATATGTGTTGGATTTCAAAGAATTTTTTTTATGCTTGTTCTTAATGCATTAAAGTATTATTATGATGGTAAGATTTGGGAGTTGGGAGAAGTTAATAAATGCTAAGATTTTTTTTTAAATAAAAAAATAAAAAAATTTAGATTAGGAGATTGGAACTCCTACAAGGCTTGAGGTTAAAAACACTCTTTCACTTAATATATAGTATAGATTTTGTCTTTTTAATTTTTTTTTTTATTATTTTTTTTGAACTTCCTAGATTTATCTACCTAAAACGGATTGAAATAGTAAAGGTTGCATTTGGTTTGGTTTTTATAATCAAATTTTGAGACATTATTTTCTGGAAACAGTTTTTAAAATTTTAAAATTTATTTAGTTGTATATTTTAAAAATATATATATATATTTTTTATAAATTTGGAGTTCTGTAGTTTAGGATGATTTATAATATTTTGGTATATGGGTGAAATAAAAAATAATTGATTGATATGTGTGATGTGAGAGTAGGAAATAAGAGAGATAAAAAAATAATTGATTGATGTGTAAGATGTGAAAGAAGGAAATATAAGAGAGAAAAATTGATTAATTGATGTGTAAGACCATCTCCAATAGTTACTCAAATCTTTCATTAAATTTGAATTTGATGAAAAATGAGTTTTTTCTTACTTGAACGGGTGCATCAAATAGATATTAAATTGAGAATTTCACTTTTTTTTTTTTTCATCAAACTGAGGATAAATGTGTCTTTCATTAAATCACTGTTCATTGCTGTTGCCGGATGTCCCACTAGCTGTTTGTCTGGATGATTACCTCAAAATAAAAATTTGTAAAAAAATTTGCACTGGCCGATCTACCTCAAGACAAAAAAAAAAAAAAAAAATTTACACCGGCCGGATATCCGCCCGGTCGACTAGCGTTTTGATGAAGTTCCAAAATTCTCTGTTTGAGCACTTAATATCAAAAGAAACTTTTACTCAAACTTGATAAAAAAAATTGATGCACTGTTAGAGATGCTCTAAGATATGAGAAAATGAGACTAGATAAAAAAAGTGATTGAAAACAATTTTGAGAATATTATAAACTAAATAAATTTTAGATTTTGTGCTCTCAAAAAATGATTTGAAAGTCTAAATCAAACAAACCAATTTTTTTTTTTTAGAATTTTTTATAAATACTAAGGACTATTTTGGGTAGATGGTTAAAAATTAACTTTTTATTTTTTTTTAAAATATGTAAAAATGTAAGAAATAATATGAATCAAAACAAGTTGAAAGTTAGCACCTTCCTAAAATATCCCTAAAATAAAAAAAAATTTGAACAAAAAAATTCTTATTAAAGTTTCCAAACAGATGGGGATAACAGATAATTTCAAAAGACTTTCGGTGAGGCAAGAGTTGTCCCATATCACAACTCATTAAAGCTAGAAGATGAGAAAACAATCTTTTTGACAAATGAAAGGTTGAGATCGTTTCAACTGCACAATAATTGAAGAGAGAGAAATTTGAAATGGAGACCGGCCCACTTGACTTGCCACATTAAAAAAAAGGAGTCAGATTTTTGTTTTTTTCTGATTAGTTTAAAATTATGAAATTTATAATTTTCTACATTAATGATTGAGGCCTCAAATTTTTTGGCTCAAATTTAGCTCGAATTTGCTTTTTTTTTTTTTGGATTGATGCTTTGCTTGTTATTATTATTATTATTTTTATTATTTTTTTTTGCAATGTATTAACCCAAAAAAAAATGAAAAAAAAAAAAAAAAATTACATTCGAGACAATTTCGAGTCTCAATTTCGAGGCCTCAATCACAGCCCAATTTTCTAATGGAAAGTTCATTGTTTTGTTTTTGTTTATAGCAGAAATAACAAATTAGTGATATTTTTAAAAAATAATTATAAATCTATGATAAAATTTATCTATTTGATGATTAAAATTATAATTTTTTATCATCAAATTATAAACTTTATTATAAATTTATAATTATTTTAGAAAAATAGCACAGATTTGTAAATTTTCTTTGTTTCTATATTTTTAATGTGTAAATAAATTTATTTTAAAAAATTAAAGAATAAAATAAGGGTAAATTACACTGACACTCCTGAGGTTTAGGTTTATTATAATTCTCCCATCACCTTTTGGAAATTACATCTCCCTCCTGAGGTTTAGAATTTTATTACAGATTCTCTCCTTCAGCAATTTATTTTTTTTAAATACCAATTTTGCCCTCATTAGGTAAATTACATTGACACCCCTCACATTTTAGAAATTACAATCCCCTCTCCAAGGTTTAAAGTAGCATTACTAATTGCCCCCTCGGTTAGTATTAGTTTGAAAAAAAATTCATTAAAAAAAAATTAATTGGAGAAAAAATTATTTGAAAAAAAAAATTAATTGAAAAAAAATTTTGTTAGTAAAATTTTTAAATTTTTGTTTAAAAATCAACATAAACTCATTTTTTGAATTTACGTTTTTTTTTCTCAAATTTACAAACTGAGACAACCATTTATAAAGTAAAAAAAATTATCAAACAAGTTTTTATGAGATTTTTAAAAATTTTTGTAAATATAAATTAAAAATTAAAAATGAAAGGGTTACCACACAGGCCTCAGATGGTAAAAATGTGGTAAAATTAACAAATAATTAAATAAGTTACAAACGTAAGAAATGACTTATTAAAATATTCTTAAGTTATGTATGGTTTGATTTTTAGAATTTTTTTAAAAAAAATTAAAAATTAATTTGGTTAAGAAATAAAAAATAAAAAATAATTATCATTTTAACTTTTGGGTAGGTTATATACATACGTATGACTATTTCAATTTAATTTGTAAAAAATTATTTCTAACCACTCGAAACATAAAAATTATATAAAAATGATAATTATTTTTTATTTTTTATTTCTTAACCAAAATAATTTTTAATTTTTAATTTTTTTTAAAAAAATTCTAAAAATCAAACCATACATAGCCTAAGAATCTTTTGATAAGTAATTTCTCACGTTAGTAACTTATTTAATTATTTGTAAATTTTACGACATTTTTATCATTTGAAACCTGTTTGGTAACCATTTCGTTTTCAATTTTCAATTTATATTTACAAAAATTTTAAAAAATGTCATAAAAACTTATTTGATAATTTTTTTGGTTTATAAATGGTTGTCTCAGTTTGTAAATTTGAGGAAAAAACGTAAATTCAAAAAATGAGCTTACGTTAGTTTTTAAACAGAAATTTAAAAATTTTACTAACAAAATTTTTTTTCAATTAATTTCTTTTTTCAAATAATTTTTTTCCAATTAATTTTTTTTTCAATGAATTTTTTTCCAACTAATACTAACTTAGGGGGCAATTGATAATGCTACTTTAAACCTCAGGGAGAGGATTGTAATTTCTAAAATGTGAGGGGTGTAAATGTAATTTACTCAATGAGGGCAAATTTGGTATTTAAAAAAATAAATTGCTGAAGGGGAAAATCTATAATGAAACTTTAAACCTCAGGGAAGGAGATATAATTTGCAAAAGGTGAGGGGAGAATTATAATAAACCTAAATCTCAAGGGGTGTCAGTGTAATTTACCCATAAAATAAAGGTGTGGAAAGCAATAGGTAAGGCTTGTGGCCCCAAGAGCACGTTCATTTGTTGGATAAAAAGCGAAGTAGGTAGATTAACGCTGGAAATAGGTTATTTTAATAATTTTTTGGGTAAATTACATTAACCTCCCCTGAGGTTTCTGACAAATGCAGGGACCTCCCCTGTACTTTGAATAATTACAATAACCTCCCATGCTTTACTTGACAATGTCAAGATTCCCCCTTCTGTTGACTTCCATTTATTTATTTCACAGAAAAAGCTGATGTCATCAAAGCCAAACATTAAAATGTCCATAATGCCCTCAAATGTCCTCAACCCATCTATGTCCGGAACAGTGTATTTTCTAAGAAAATGGTGGGTAGTTTCATTTGCCTTCATTTTGTGACTGCTAACTCCATTACCATCTCTCTCGCTCTCTCTCTCACTCTCATAAATCTTCAAAAGTGTCTCATCAAATCCGAATAGGTGGTCATGAAGATTACCATTCCTCATCAAATCACACACAATTATCCTCTGGTGGCCTTCTAGAGGAGTAGTAGCAGTACAATACCCTCTCAAAGCCACGAGATTCACGTGTCGAACGCTTGCAATGACCTCAACCTTGTGGGCGAAAATCGCATCGCCTCCCACCGAGCAATTCTTGAACTACTTTAACGCAACTTCAGAGCCATCCGGCAATACCCCTTTGTATACATTCCTATACCCACCTCTCCCAATTATGTTCAACCTAGAGAAATTCTTTGTTGCCCCCCTAATTTCATCAAATGTGTACCTAACTAAAGTAGTACTTTCATTGATTGAATTCATTCCAAAAGCTAAATTAGTTTCTCTCTCATGATCAACCTTACTTCTCTCTCTAATTTTTTTGCGTTTTCACCGTAAAATCCAAAACCCACCACAATCCAGAAACAAAACAAACCCACAACCTATCACAACTACACAAATCACAATTGTTCTAACTCTACCATTCAAATTACTCAAATCAGAAAAATCAAAACCAAACAGACAGTTGGCAGTATCTTCATCGGTTGGGCCGAAACGATTAATAAATGCCGCGGCGTAAATCGAAGGGTACGCCGTGCAATCAGAGAGGTTTCCAATTGATCGTCCGTTCAAATTCGAAGGCTGGAGGCTCGAGAGACTGCTGGTGCAAGAAGCGCACGACAAACTGTTACCAAGAGATTGATTACACGCCTTCACGGCATCGTCTAACGCCGATTTTGAGATATTGCCTTCGAATTCATCACGAGTAGTGATGTTCATACAATCCTCGGCGATCCAGGAGGTCTGGAAACCGCAGATTTTGCGAATATCATTGAAATTGGGGAAGAAATCGTTGATTAGGGTTTGGTAGGAAACCCAACAAGACTCGGCGAAGTCAATCGGAGGAAGAAAATTGTTGGTGGTTTGGAGATAATCGGACTGAACAAGTCGGAGACTGGCCTTGATGTAGTGACAAGAGACAGAATCGGAGTCGAGTTTTGGACGATTTGAGGATTGAATGAGTCGGCGAAGGACGTCAAAATCGAGAGGACATGATGAGGCCGTGGTGTAGAAGTAGCCGGTGGCGAAGGCGGTGGTGGAGGAAGAGGAGGAGAGATGAGAGATGTGGAGTTGTAGAGAGAGAAAGAGGAGGAAGATGAGGGACATCTGGGGAGTGATTTCGAAACCAGAGTGAAGTTGGGATTCGGGGATGAGATGAGATGAGAGAGAACAAAAAATTAAAATTAAAATTAAAAACAAAGTTGAATACTATAATCAAGGCTATTTTTGTCTTTTCATGCTCAAATAAAAGGGTAATATGGTCATTTTGTATACAAAAGTAACGTCGTTTATGTATAATTGACGGATTGGGGGAATCTGTACAATGTCAGGTAAAGTAGGGGAAGTTAGTGTAATTATTGAAACTATAGGGGATGTCCCTGTATTTGTCAGAAACCTCAGGGGAGATAAATGTAATTTACCCTAATTTTTTTAATTTTTTAATTAAAATATGAGATAAAAAAATTAATATGTTTGGAATAATTTTTTTTAATTTTTTATGAAATGATGTGCAAAAAATAAAGAGAAAAGAAAATTTTTGACTTTTTGATATAAGTTGTTGACTTTTTAGTTTTTTTTTTAATGACTTTTTAATTTTTAAACTAAAATATTGAGTTATCAAACGAGACCTAATTATAAGATTAAAATGTAAGAAAAAAAAAATAGTGTTGGGTTTTCTTTAAATTCATATTTCAAATTGAGAAATTTTGAAGGGGCGTGGAGATCATGGATCTTGTCTTGATAGTGCAAATTATTCATTTTGTAAGGTTCTTAATACATATTATTCATAAAAAAAAATAATTTAATATGTTTATTGTAATTTTTATATTTTATTTCATTTATTTTTTAAAAAATAACCACAAATATATATTTGAAATATATTATACAATTTTTTTTAAAAAAAAAATTACAATTATCAGATTGATATTTTATAGATAATAATACATTCGAGACGTTGAAATATGAACCATTTAACTTATCAAAATAATATTCGTAATGGGTTTTACAAATCCATCCATGAGAGAAACTTAAGCCGAAAAGATAATAAACGTAATTTTACCTAATCTCGTTTACTATTCTCATATGAAATTAATTTTACCCAATCTCTTTTTATTTTAGGATTAAATTCGAGCCGTTGATATTCTTTGTTTTGGTTACATCGGAAATAAAACAAGGGACTAAACCCTTTCTTTAGAATGTCCTAACATATCATCAACAAGTAAACTTCTGATCTTGGTTGGGGGTTCTTTCACCACCAGCATATCCTCCGGTTGAGTTGCTCCAAGTTTGGCAAGAGCATCAGCACACAGATTATCTTATTTCCAAACATGTTGGACAGTTCAATTGCATCCTTTGAGTAAAATTTTGGTATCCTCCACTAGATGCTTGAAAGGGCATTTATCTCCTATCTTTTCCTCCAGCAGGTGCACAACTTGAGCTGCATCCGTCTTTATGATCACATCATTTAATCCTTGCTGCAGGATAACTATTAATCCCTTATAGACTGCCCATAGTTCTGCTTCCAGACTGGTTCCTGGTTGGAGTCTGCCATAGTAGTTAGAAACCCATGCTCCTCTTTCATCCCTGATCAGGCCTCCAAAGCCTCCATTTCCTCCTGATTTCCTACTGCCATCAATGTTGAGTTTTAGTTGCCCTGTAGGTGGTAGTTTCCAAGAGATAAGTTGATAAGCTGATAAGCTGGTCTAGGAATTGGTACAGAATTGAGGAAAGCTAGATGGATCTCCATAGAGTAATCTAAAATGTATTTGGCACTCTCTTGGTAACCAGTGAGTTTTCCTTCAAACACAAACAAATTCCTGTTTTTCCAGATTTTCCACAAGGCTACAATAAAAACTAGATACCAAGAGAGGTCTGCATTAAAATGATTTTTATTTTTAGCATTACTCATGATCCATTCCATCTAACTTTTCCTTCACATATCAAGGTACCAATGTCTGTGAAAAAGAGCAAGCCAAACTTCTTTGGCCTTATAACAGTCTCTAAATAGATGTTGGCTGTCCTCAGTCATATTGCAATTGGGGCAGTAAACATCTTGAGTTAAGCCTTTGTGCAGTCTCATTTGATTAGTAAGCAATTTTCCATGCCTCACAGTCCACAAGAAACCTTTAAGTTTCTATGGTAATCTGAGTTTTCACAACCAGTTCCAATTCTCATCATTATCATTCCTGTGCAAAATAAACTCATAGGAAAATAAGACAGTAAAAGCCCCATCTGGAGCCCCCTTTCACATAGGGATATCCCTGTGTATATTACTTGAAGGAACATATTTCAGGATGGTATTAGCCAAGTGTGGTGGGAATTTGTTAATCATAATAGCCTCATCCCAATTACCATCCTCCGCTAGTTGCTCTCTCACATTATCACAAGTTGTGACATTGCTCTGATAGGGAGGATTAGTACCTGAGACAGTCATCTCAAAGGAACATTCTCCACACCACCAATCTTTCCAGACATTGACAATGTTCCCATCACCCACTTCCCATTTCATAGCTCTCCTAAAAAAATTCTTGGTGGTCAAAATGCCTCTCCAAACATGAGATGCATTTTGTCATTTTTTCCAGTCATGGAAAGAAGTTTTAGATAAGTATTTCTTTCGAAGTAGATCACACCATAGTCCTTCTTTGTTGCTGATGAGATTCCATCCTAGTTTAGAGAGCAAAGCTAGGTTTTGATCCCTAAATCCCCTTTCTTTTTCATATTGTACACCACATCCCAATTAACAAGATATATTTTGTTTTTCTCCATGGTATCACGCTAGAGAAAGTTCTTGTTTAGTTTGTCAATGTCATTACAAACAGATTTAGGAAGGAGCATAGTTTGCATAGTGTAACTAGGAATGACAGAAGTCACAAATTTGATGATAGCAGCTCTACCAGCCATGGATAGGGTAATAGTTTTCCATCCAGACAATCTTTTTTGCATTTTACTCACAATGTCATTGAACAGCCCTCTATTCATTCTACCATGTAACAGGGGCACACCCAAGTATTTCCCTAAATCCTGAGTAAGAGGAATCCCACATAGAGTACTCAGTTCTGTAGCTCTCCTTCCATCAACATTAGGAGAGATAAAGAGCTTAGACTTATGTGAGTTAATTTTCAGACTAGAGATACAGCAGAACTCATCCATAACCTCTCTGATTGTCTTACAGGTGGTTATATTAGCCTGCCCGAATAGCATAAGATCATAAACAAAGAGGAGATGAGTCAGGACTGGCCCTCATCTAGTAATTTCCACACCTTTCTAGCTTTTCTCCACTGCTTTAAAACTGATCATATTTTACAGTCTTTTAAGACAAAGAACAAACAGATAGGGAGAGAGGGGGTCTCCTTGCCTCAAACCTCTAAGAGGTTTAAACTCGTTCAGAGGTTCTTCTTCCCAAAGGATAGCAGTGCTAACAGAAGTAACACAACACATAATGAGCTCAATAAGGTTATTGTCCAAGTTAAATTCCTCCAGGGTTTGTTTAAGAAAGTCCCAAGAAATATTATCATAAGTTTTTTCCAAGTCAATTTTTAAAATGATACCACCCTTCTTACCTTTCTTAAGATTCAAAGTATGTAAAGTTTCTTGAGACTTAATAATGTTATCACAGGTATTTCTACTTGGGATGAAACTGCTTTGATTAGGTCTCACAATCTTATTTAGAAAAGGTCTGATCCTACTAACAAGAAGTTTAGATATGATTTTGTAAGAAACATTGCATAAGCTAATAGGTCTGAACTGTTTAACATTCTCAGGATTGTCAATCTTAGGAATCAAAGCTACTAAGGTTTTGGTGACATCACTAGGGATGTGATTAGTTTGAAAACAGTTTTTGACAGACAGACTTACCAATAACAGGCCAAAAATTATGATAGAAAATAGCCTGGAACCCATCACATCCAGGGGCTTTAAAAGCACCAATGTGCTTCATAGCCCTCTACACCTCATCATCAGTGATAGCTTTAGTACGTTTAGTATTATCCTCAAGAGTTAGCTTGCAAGCCACCAGATTGTTCCAGTGCTCCAAAGAGCAGTTGGGGGTCTGGTTAAAGAGATTCATAAAGTAATTAAGAATCAAGTCTTTAAGTTGATCAGGTTGGTCCACCCAATCTCTATTGTCATTCTTAAGCATATCAATCTTCCTTCTCTTACGTTTGGCCAGAGTAGTAAGGGGAAAAAACCTAGTGTTTCTCTCACCTTGAGTAATCCATTTGGCTCTAGATTTTTGGAACCATAATAGCTTCTCTTGATAAAGAACTTTGTTATATTGATCCACAAGATCAATTTCAAGATTGTGGAGATTATGAGAGTAATTTTGAGCTTGGGATTGTTGAATCCCTTCAATTCTCCCCAACAACCATCTCTTCCTTCTGAAAATGTTACCAAAGACCTCTTTATTCCAAACACTAGCATCTTGGGCTAGAGTTTCAAGTTTTTACTCAGAGAGGGGGCTAGTTTATCCCAACTATTAGTCACCACAGAATTAAAGTCCTTATGAGTACTCTAGGCTGCCAAAAATTTAAATGGTTTATAAGAAGGATTGAAAGGAGACTTACCTTGAGTGAACACCATCATGGGAGAGTGGTTTGAGTACGTACGAGGATGGTTCCAAACAGATCCATCAGGAAAAGTGGTTCTCCATTCAGTATTGCACATTGCTCTATCCAGTCTAACCATTGTGTTGGCCCAGCCTTTTCCGTTGTTACTCCAAGTCAGTCGTGGACTAGTACATCCCAAGTCCATGAGATTGCAGTTGTTAAGTCTTTCATTAAATTTCCTACTTCTTCTCTGATCTTGGCTTATACTCTGACTGTTGGATTGGTATAGGCCTCTTTTTTCACTAGCAGAGGTGAAATCATTAAAATCA
Source organism: Camellia japonica (assembly GCA_030407325.1). Taxonomy (NCBI): domain Eukaryota; kingdom Viridiplantae; phylum Streptophyta; class Magnoliopsida; order Ericales; family Theaceae; genus Camellia; species Camellia japonica. The sequence goes on along the minus strand of JAPPVO010000031.1, from coordinate 46,848,878 downwards.
CCAGCTACTAGCCAAGGCTCCTTCATAGATTGAGCAATGGCCTCAAGGTGATCCCAAAGCTCATCTCTCTTCCTGGCATTGGGGCTTGCATAGACAGCTGAAAGTAACCAGTCTTGATAGTCTTGTCTAGAAATGGTAGTTGTGATTTGTTGTGAACTACCCTCAACAACTCACACATTTACCACAATGGGATTCCAGAGCATCTAGATACTGCCATTCCGGCCAACTGGGTCAACATGAGCTGAAGCAGTAAACCCCATATAGTTGAAGAACATCCCCATAGCTGTAAGCTCTACTTTGGTTTCTACGAGCACAATAATTTCGGGTTTATGGATTTGGACTAACTCTCTCAAAGTTTGTTTGAATTTCTTGTTACCTGCTCCCTTACAATTCCAAATAAGCAAATCTATGGAAGGTATATAATGAGAGGGTAACGGGTTTTGATCATGTAGCTTCAAATAGCCCCTGATGGCTTGGAGGTTTTCGTCCATCGACTTGAGTGGAGTCATTGAGAGGTAGTGACACTCTTGGCTTACATCCACTTGTCTCCATGGGTGGATTCTCAACTTTGCTCCTTCGTTCTTCCATTCGGAGGTGATGAGGTAAAACACTTCTTTGCCTGGTGTTAAGCACACTAGCACTCTGTCTTGGATCATATTGTGCATCGCCGTGGGGTAGTTCTCTTCTTCCTCTTCCATGTTTGTCTGGGGGTTCTCTTACCCTGGGTTCAGTGGTGTTCACTACAACTTGGTTGAGATGGGATGGAGGTAATGGGCCTATGAGCTGATTAGGAGCTTGGTTGCCCTCTACTACTTGCAGGGGGACTGATGCTTGCTCTGAAAGGTTTTGAGGGATTGATGTCTCACCTATCCCTAGCTTTACCTCTTGATTTGTAATCTCCATGTCAGTATCCTTTTTCTTCCTAAGTCTAATCTCTTCTAGCTTTTTAGCTTTAGTCATAGCAGAGTGGTTGGACTCGCTCTTCCTCTCATATGGTCGTGATTTGTATTTGAATCCCCATTCCATTTGGGCTTTCCCTCTTCGGCCCGTGTCAGTCCCCACTTGGGCTTTGTTGCCTTTGGGATATTCTCCCCCTTCTTGTAATGCTTCAAACCTATTTCTTTGTTGAGTGTTATCTCGTCTTGGGTTTGGGCCTCTGTAGTTCCTAACAGACTTGGGGACTGTCATCCACGGCCCAAATTTGGATGGGTTGGGATCAAGGCTGTGTGAGGCCTCTAGATGTTCTTCATTCCCAACAGCAACTGGTCCCTGTGATATTGTCTCCACATGATCCCATCACTGCAATTGTCTCTCCGGTGACCTACCCTGCCACAGGAAAAGCAAAATAAGTGCAAATGTTCATATTCAACATTATATATGTATTTACCTATCGCGATTTGGGAGATTAGTGGCTTGCGAAGGTCTATTTTAACGCAGACCCGAGCATATCGTCCTCTTGCTGCCATGGCTGTGTTGATGTCAATCTTTAGTGGAGTTCCCAACACCTTCGCGATGTGAAATAGAACTTTCTCATTATAGTATTCTATGGGCAGATTAGGAAACCTCACCTACATTGCTGTAGTATCCTCCTCCGCCTTATCCGATTTAAAATCTTGTTGCCATCTTTTAACAGTTACAAAATGATCTAGGGCTACCCATGGTCTGCCCGTGAATACCTTAGTATAATCTTCTATCATATCAAATTTAACGATAAAAAAACCATGTCCAATATCTAGGACTTCAAAATTGCCTTGAAGACCCCAAATTTTTGTGACTTTGGCCATAAACAACTTATAGCCTATAATTTTCCCCAAAAGTCGTACAATCAAACATTTCCTCCACGGTTCTCTGACTTTCTTCAACAAGTTGGTTGGGATCGTGACTTTGGAGATGCCATCTCGCTCCTTCTCCATAGCCTCATCCTCTTTCTCAAATAGATCCGTGATTCTTGGTTCATCCTCATCAGAGAAAAGAGACTCCACATCGCAATCGAAGTTCTTTTCATTCACAATTTCGTTGAATCTTGAACGCATGAGGGCTTGTTTGAAAGATTTCGGGGCTTCAAAAACCTCAGTAGTTGCTTGGTTATCAGCAATAGCAGGTTCCCCCTTTTGAGAGTCTTTGTCCTCCGCCATGGCTTTAGGGCTTTGAGGTTTAGAACTGAGGTCACCGTTGTTGGTTTCCAATGACACAGCTTCACCCATGACTGCATCTTCGTGATTAGTAGTGCTTTTGATCTTCTTGGTGCTTTGGATTAGGTGATCCTTTTCCTCCGTTGAGCACCGATGATCATTTCTCTGTTAACAGAGTTGTAGAGCATTGCTAACGGTCATTTTGTGACTTTTTAGCCGTTGATATTCATATGGCTCACATGAATGACAAGTTATTTACTGCCCAGGGTACGATCAACAATGGATTGTTGGAGCCATCAATTCGAAAAATTATTGATTAGTCCTGGACCCTACATACCATGCTTCAAGTTAATCATAAATTCTTATGTCTTTTTATGTTTTCTAATTATTTAATGTAAAATTGTAAATGTTGTCTCCTTTATCAATTACAATATACATATAGAACGTCACGTGATACTATTTCTGAATCAACCAATAACTTCTTCATTAATTCAAGTGGCCAACATGAATAGTTGTCGTTTGGCAAAAATATTTTTAGTAAACTTTTTGGAGTTGAGACTTTTTTAGTTTGAAACTAAGCCTTCGTTTGGCATTGGCTTTTTTAGTTGGCTTTTTTGTGTTGAAACTTTTTTAGCCTTATTTGGTTTGGCCTTTTTGACTTTTGTGAGAGAAAAAGTGTAATGATTATAGTTTGGATGTGACATTTTGTCTTATTAGCTTATATAGCCAATTTTGTTTTTGTTTTTGTTTTTTTTGTTTTGTTTTTTTTTTTTTTTGCTTTTTGTGCTTTTTTAACCAAAACTACATAACCGAACGAAGCCTAAAAAATATATTTGAGTCGGCTTTTTGGGAACAAGCTTGTTTAGTAACTTTTTGGATTTTTGGCTGATGTAAAAAAAATTAGCATGTTTGGGGTGACTTTTTGGATTTTTTACGAAAAGATGTGCAAAAAGTAAAGAGAAAAGGGAATCTTTGACTTTTGGTATAGGTTGTTGGCTTTTTGATTTTTTTAGTGACTTTTTGGCTTTTTGGCTAAAAAAGTCACTTGCCAAATGAGGCCTAAATATGACATTTTATTTTATTAATTTATTTAACTTATTTTGTACTTATTTAGTCCAAAAAACCCTAACCAAACAAAGCCTTAAAGGTAGACAGATAGAGCCATTGATTCACGGGACTAGCATGATTGAGAAATTGGCCTCATTTGGGAAGTTAGTTATTTTAGTATGCTATTTTAGTTTTTGGCTAGTTTAGTAGATTAAAATATTTGTGTTTGGGAAGAAAATTGGATTTTTTTGTAGTTGGGTGTGATGTTTGTGAGAGAAAAAATCAAATGATTATGGGTTTAATGTGACATTTTGTCTTATTGATTATTTTAACATATTTTGTCTTTTTATAAATTTTAACCCAAAAAACTAACAAAATCATTTGCCAAACACCCCATTCTTTCCTGCCCCTAAGCGTGCTCGCGGATTGGCATGGATCAAATGACTTTTCATTCTCTATTCGCCTGAATAGAAAGTGGTACTACATATACTAATTAGTGTACTAACACTAGTTGTTACATTATTATTGACCTCACTCATTATACAAATTACAAATACCAAAAATATCTTAAATTATGCCACATCATCAATTGGTACATTAGTTAGTACATTAATTGGTGCCTATAGTATTATTCATTTTTAGAAGGATGTGAATTAATTTGGCTGTTTGGCTTTACTATTTTGAGCTTTTTTTTGGAATTATTTTTCAGTAATTCTTTATTATTTTAGACTTTAATTTTTGGGTAAATTATAAAACATCTCTTGAGATTTGCTTAAAATATAGATTGTCCTTTGTGTTTTAAAAAATTATAAATATTCTTTTGTTAGAATTTTTTATTTAACAGAATTAACTAAAAAAATAAAATTCATAATTGCTCTCCTATACAATAATAAAATTACCTAAATTATTAATTGAAACATATTTTTAACATCTTTAAAAACTTTTAATTGACTTGATGATTTATTAATAAAATAGACGATTTGTTATAAAATTAGAAATCTTAGGAGGTGCAATGTAATTTCCAAAATCACAGGGGGGTGATTTGTATTTTAATCAAATCTCAATGACGTATTTATAATTTACCCTAAATTATTTTATTATTTATTTTTATAATAAAAATAAAAACCTAAATTTTAATTTTCATAAATAGTAATATAGGGTTTACGTATGAATGAATCTGATATATAAATTAATTTTGTGAGTAAAATTCGAGATAATAGTGTTGTTAATAAATTTTTTGGAAAGGAAAAGTATACTATCCAAAAAAAGAAAATCAAAACATCCAGCATTATATGTTTATATGACAAACAAATCCTAGTTTTTAATTTGAATTTCTGTGATTTCTGGACTTCTATTACGAATTTTGTGGGTGTTGATTTTTGACCACACAACCAAACGGGAAACTCAGCTGGAGAGGATCGACATAATAGATTAAGCCCAAACAACCTGTCATAGAAAGATGAGAATCCGGCGGTGGTTCATCCACCCGAGAGCACTCCGATGCTCAAGTCAGTAATCCAAATATCTCTTAAAGATAGCAAATTGTGCTTAACTCACAATATATAACTACTGCTCACAGTATCTCACACGTACCTGAGACCCACGGGGGGTGCCCTGCTTTTATAGCCAGCACTGACCTGATCCCTGTAAAAGCCTCTCTTCAGTGGACTCAGGCTCAATGCTCATCTTGGACTCTTAGCTAGATAAGGAGAAACTCCCTTAGAGCTTTATCTTTATCCAGACTGAGATCCTTTCTTGTTCTAGGACTCTTGTCCCTTATCTGCTCATCTCGGATTTCGGTATCTCTCCAGATAACCTCGGCCTAGCCAAGATCATCTCGGCGCATGACCAAGCCACGTAGCACCTTGGCTGACACTTTGGCACCACCTTAGTCACGTGCTGTCATTTATAAAATGTGTCCCCATAACTGCCCCTAGGTTCTATTACATCGGCAACCTGAGGTGATGGAACCTATATTGTTTCTTTCTATAGAACGTCGGCTAAAATTTCATTCATTCTCCCTAACCAAGATCATTACTCGTCGGCTTCACGTACCCAGGACTCAATTGTCCACTTCTATTAAGGATAAAAAATGAAGAACCCTGTTCATTTAAGCATCTCATTCAGGATTGCTCCAGTAGCCGAGGTCCTTGCTTGATTACTTCAAGAATTTCAAGAATTCTAATTGCGCATGAGTTGTCACGCACAGTCTTTCCAACTGTTTTGTCCACGCGTCCCTTTCTCATTGGTTCGTTCCTGACACGCGCTATCATGTCGCATCGCTTCTGTCCATGCCGCCTAACAAGCATGTTATCCAAGGCAGATTCATTATGTTTTGCCGCCTTTTCATGTTTTTGACAAAACTCTTTCCCTTCTCTCTCCGTCCTTTCACATTTGCAATTACGATCTCTCTCCCTGTGCTCAGACTTTTTGTCTCTAAACTTCCAAAATCCTCCGTTTTCGTGCTTTCGAGTTCTCTGCAATCGTCTCCTCCGGCGAGCTTTTCGTCGTCTGTTTCCGACAAGTCTTGTTCCGGCATTCATTTTGTTGGCTTCACTTGGTGAGTCTTTAATTTTCTTCTTTTAACTTCTATTTTTTACTATTATTGGCATGTTCTTCAATACAACTTCCTTTTGAATTTTGCTATATGTTTCACTCCATACCTGTTTTTGTGGAATCTGTATACTCTGTTTCTATCTTCATACTTTGGTCATCATTTCTTGTTTCTTGAATCTGTCTGATGTATCATAATTTGTTCCTGAATTTGAGAGTGTGTGTATTGCTTCTGGTTCTTGCACACTGCCTTGCACACACTCACTCATTGTTCTGCAGATTTATATTTTTCCTTATTCTTGAATCTCGGTTGCTTTCTTGATTCTGAATCATGCTCTTTTTTCTGCTCTTCTTGTTCTATTTCTAGATTTTTGCCTTCAATTCCTATTTCTGTAGTTTCTAGGTTTGGGATTTGCTTTAGAACCTTGTTCTTTAGGAAAATCAAAACAAATTCCCCTTAGATTTTCAAAAACCCTTGCACCAGTGCCTGTTTAGGATTTAGCCAAGGTCTTCAAACCTATTCTAATCATTCTTTCCTAAATTCTTGCACCAGTCTTCATTTAAGTCGACACCATAGGTATGTTTAGGTGGAAGGTAGACACCCCAAAAAAACTTGAGTACTTCAAGAGAGAGTTTTCTATCCCAGTTGACGTTTAGATCAGGTTAGTTAGGGAGGAGGACTCTATCATGCCTTACGGAGACTCCATGCCCTACCCTGTTGTTGTATTCATTGAGTGTGGACTTCGGTTTCCTTTAGACATCCTCTTTAGGGAAGTCCTCCACTACTACAAACTCAACCCTATGCAGCTAGCCATCAATTCCTATAGGGTTATCAATGGTATAATCGCCCTAGCCCACCGAGAAAAAGCTAGGATAACATTAGCCGACATCCAATTTTGTTATACCATGTGTGGCCTAAAGTCTGAGAAAGGCTACATTTATTACCTCAAGCCCAGATCCACTGCCTACAAAATCATAGCCGACTTCCCAGACTCCAACAAGGGTGCTGGAGATGATTACCTGATCGTCTCGGGCAACTGGGAGTTTGCTCCTGATGATGATCTTCATCTCTTCCTTCTACGCCGATCGGTGTTTAAAAAGGGCGATGGTAAGAACTGAGTCATCCTCTTAATCCTATTTCTGCTAGGACTTGTCAACTCATACATCTGTTTTTGAATGTTTTTCTTCTTGTTCTGTTTTGCAGCTCTTCCCCAGCCAGCAAAGGATTTCCGACAAACTTTCTTCCCCAGCAAAGACCTGAAAAGGCTACTGGGCCTGCCAGTCGACTAGCGTAAAGCCTCTCTACTACTCAATTATATCCTAACATACAAGTCTGCCTTGCCCGATGTTCCTAGGCGCAACAAGACTCCTCCGTCTGCTTCCACTCCACCAGTCACTTCATCGCCAAGGCCAAACCAGGCCTCTTCTTCAGATCCAGTTGAGCTGCCATCAACCTCTACCACCCAACTTATCTCGACATCCCAGTGCCAACGCCGACATCGTGCCCCAGCAAACGCTCCTACTGACCGAACTCGTAGTCGTAAACGCCGAGATTTTGACACTTCGGCGTACGACCCAGTAAACCCATCCATTGCACTTCCAGCAATTCATTTTGGCACCAAAGTTACCCTCGCTGCAACCGCCAACGATATGGGCTGAAAAGCTGTTGTGGAAGACCTCTTGGCCGACTTGCCAGGAGTGGTTACTGTCACCTCTTCGCCCTCAGAGTCCTAGCCCAAGCCTAAGGCCGAAAGGGTGAAGCGTGCCAAGGAAAAAACCACTGTGACCCAAGTGGAGTTCGAGGACACAGTGCCGATCTCCAAATTGGCAGAAAAGCTCCACTGCTATCGAGAAAAAGCCTGCCGAGGCCAAGACATCCAATACCTCATAGTCGAAGAAGTCAAGGTCTGAGTTTGCAGCGGGCCCAAGCGTCTTCAAAGCCGATGAGCCCTGGGCTCTAGTCATTTCAGTTGGAGATAGACCGATGACAGCTGGTGACAGTGCCATCGACAGTCTTGAGGTCGGCATCACTCTCTCCACAGCCGTGCTCCTTTCAACTGATCTCAATCGTATGGCTGAGATCAATGAATATGAAAATTTTGCATTGATAATGCAACATTTTGTCTTGGTAAGTTCCCAACACTTCATACTTTTTGGCTTTTACTTTAAGTTCTTCATACTTAGAAATTTTACTAACTTGTTTGTTTGTTTCTTTCTAGGCCATCCAACATGCCCACTCCTTTGCGATGAAGGCCGAGGAGATGAAGAAGGAGTTAACAAAGAAAACCCAAGAGGCTGCTAGTTTTCTTGCCTCCTTGAACAATGCTGAGGCTAAAATGAAAGTTCTACTAGATCAAGCCAATGCTGCAAAAAGTGCGCAAGATCAGGCCGAGGAGAGGGCCAAAGCGGCAAAGGCGGTTGCCGAGGTTCTCAAAGCCGAGGCCAAGGAGGCTAAAACCAAAACCGCTGAAGCCCAGGTAGAGCTCCAAAAAGCCTTGGCCACCAAGGAGGCCAAAATCAAAGTCGCCGATGAGAATGCATTCTCAGAGGGACAGGCTGCCGTCCGTGATGCATACAAAGCCTAGGTTAACCAAGCTTGCAACCGAGGCTTTTACCTCGGTTGGATGGCAGCTCTAAATGAACTCTCTGTCCTAATGGAGTTCCCCTTGCAAGACATCAACCAGCTCCAAGTACCTTTTCCTCCAACTCCCAAGGGCTCAGAAGACGAAGCCGAGGATGATGACGTCGAGACTGATGGTGCCGATGAAGAGCAGACCGTTGTTGGGGCCAAGTCCTCTACTCTGAATGAGTAAGTCCTAGACTTGACTCAGGATGAGGAGGATGAGATCTCTAAGAGTGCCTCTCCTAAGAAGAACTCCAGTTCCGAAGCTGAGGTCTAGATCGCCGATAAGAGCTTTGACTAGACTCTTCTTGAGATCGATGCTGAGATCGAGGCCGAGAAGATTATCGAGAAGCTTTTCCAGCTGTCTGCTGAGGCCGAAACACCTTCAACAGCCGAAGCAGAACAGTCTGAGCTTAATGCACAAGATCCTAGTACTTAGAAATTTTGTTTTCCATTGTACTTTTTGTTTTGTTTATTTGAACAAGTTGTAATAATTTCCGTTTTAATTGGGCCGAAGTGCCACCTCTGTAACTAAACAAGTAGTCTTCTATGCTAGGCCGAAGTGCTCTTTTTGTCTATAATTTTGAACAAGTTGTTTCTATGAATGCATGCTTCTTTTTCTCTAAGTGTTGAATGTATGCTTCCATATATAGAATATTTTTGCACTTCCACCACTTTCTTCCTAGTACACCTTAACTGTGTAATCACTTCGGGTTAGAGTACCTCGGATATAAACCTTGATTGTTTGTCTTGGCCAACAATTGGAATACCTCAGCTAACACTTAAAATTATTTTGAAATATTTTTACAAGTGCTGTTTCTTAAACTTATTCAGTCAATTATTGCTTCTTTATTTCCATAAAGACTTCACCCTTCCAACCTTTCCAAGCTTGACAACCTGGTTGATTATCTTGGGTAATATGTACCTCGGATACTTCTTTCCTCAATTATCTCAGCTAACTTCAACTTGTAAATTGTTCTGAAATTTCAACAAGTGCCCAAGGTCTCAAACTTATTTATCATTCCTGCTCCCTGCCCTCTAATGTGAACCTAAGTTTCACTTAAGTTCACATTATGCATTTATGGCCTTTTGTCGAATTTAGATTCAAACAAAAACTAGCCAAGGTGTTTGACCTTATTTTCTCTGTTAATCTAACTAAAGCGGGCTTAGTTCCATTCTGAGTTTAACTCTGCTGACATGGCAAGTCTGGATTATTTCAACTTAGTTCAACTCTATTATATGCAAGTATAATTCAACTCTGTCATATAATAAGTCTAAGTTACTTGTCATGTTTCATTCAGAAACATTGCCAACTTAGTTCAACTCCATCATATGCAACTATAATTCAACTCTGTCATATAATAAGTCTAAGTTATTTGTCATGTTTCAATCAGAAACATCGCCAACTTAGTTCATCTCTATCGTATGCAAGTATAATTCAACTCTGCCATATAATAAGTCTAAATTATTCGTTATGTTTCATTCAGAAACATTGTCATAGGACTGGTCAGTCCTATCGTACAAATTTCAAATTCATAAAAATCAAACCAGCATTTTATTATTACTTCAGCTAATAAAATTATGACATAAATTTCAAAAAACAAAAAACTAATGATAAAAAAATTTCAGGTTGCAAGTGTTCCAAGGTCTTGGCAACTCTTTGCCATCAGTGTCTTCAAGCCGATATGCCCCACTGCCGGCAACCGAGATGATTCTATAAGGCCCCTCCTAGTTTGGGCCAAGCTTGCCCTCTCTAGGATCCTTCTTGTTGCCGACAACCTTCCTCAGGACAAGGTCCCTAACTTTAAACTCTCTTGGGTTGACCTTCTTATTGTAAGCCCTAGCAAGCTGCTGCTAGTATACCCCTAACTGAATTGCTACTTTATCCCTTCTTTTCTCCAACAGGTCTAGATCTCGAGCTAGGAATGTCTTATTAGTCCCATTCTCTACTCCTTGGGTTCTGATTCTAGGGATGCTGACTTCCAATGGGATAACTGCTTCAGTGCCATAAGCTATGGCAAAAGGAGACTCCCCAGTTGATCTTCTCGGCGTAGTCTGATATGCCTAGAGTACATTGGGCAACTCCTTCACCCACTTCCCTTTTGCTGCTTCCAGTCTCTTCTTGATCTCATCCAAGATAGTCTTATTGGATGTTTCTGCTTGACCATTGCTCTAGAGGAAACTTGGAGTGGAGTAGTAGTTCTTAATTTTGTACTTTACATAGAAGCTTTTGATTAGCTTACTGTCAAACTGTCTACCATTATCTGCTATTATTGCCCTTGGGATCCCAAACCTGGTGATGATATTCTTCCATATGAAGTTCTTCACATCAATATCTCGAATCTTTGCAAGGGGTACAGCCTCTACCCACTTCGTGAAGTAGTCAATTGCTACCAGCAGAAACTTCCTCTATCCAGTTGCTCGGGGTAGTTGTCCAACAAGATCCATGCCCCATTGGGCAAATGGCCAAGGGCTGGATATTGGGTTCAAATTTGCTGCTAGTTGATGTATCAAAGGTGCAAACCTTTGACACTTCTCTCAATTTCTGACGTAGGCTTCAACATCTTTCTGCATGTAAGGCCACCAGTACCTCTGAGTGATGGCCCTATGAGCAAGTGATCTACCCCCAGCATGGCTTCCATAGACTCTTTCATGGATCTCATACAGAAAGTCCTTAACCTGGGAGGGATGTATACATCTCAAAAGGGGTCTAGTGAAGGATCAGTTGTAGAGATGGCGAGCTGCTGTGAGGTTGAACCTGGCCGACTTCAATTTGGTCTTGTGTGCCTCTTTTTGGTCGTCTGGCAGTTTGCAATCCCTAAGGAACATCACTATTGCATCCATCCAACTTGGACCCATCTCCACACACAGTGCCTCATACTCTGTTATTAGAGGTTCCACACTTGGTCCTGTCAAGTAATCAATCATGATTGTCCTTGGCTCCCCTGACTTTATTGCACTAGCCAGGTTGGCCAAGGTGTCGGCGTGACTGTTGTCATCTCGGCTAACTTGCTGTAGCTGGCAATCTTGGAACAAGAAAAGCAATCTGACAACCTCTTTCACATAGGCTATCATTTGTTCATCTCGGACTGCATACTCACTTGTTGACTAATTCATAATAAGTTGGGAGTCACAGAAGGCTACCACCTCATCGGCCTCCATTGCTGCTCCAACTTCAACCCTGCAATTAGTGCCTCATACTCTGCTTCATTGTTTGAGGCCTTGAATCCCAGATGAATAGACTGCTCTATCATTCACCCATCTGGCGATACTAACATTACTCCCGCCTCTACTCCTTGATGGTTTGAACTTCCATCAACAAACAGGCAGAAAGAGTCGCCAATGTAGATGTCGCAGGGTTTTGGTTTCTCTTCTGTCGTCTGTTTTGCTAGAGTGGGGTTCTTGGGCCCCAGTTGGGTTTTTTCTTACTCTCCTGGGCATACTAAGACGCCGCTCACCGGAGTCTAACGCGGGATGACACCAGGGGTGAACTCGACCACAAAGTCGGCGAGAACCTGGCTGTTAATTACTGTTCTGGGCCTAAACTCCAAGTCATATTGGCCCGACACTACTATCCATCTGGCTACCTTGTCTGTTAGATCTCCTTGCTGCAACAGGGACTTCAAAGGATGCTCAGTCAGTACCACAATCTTGTGGGCTTGGAAGTAGTGATTCAGTTTTTTCGAAGCCATCACCAGGGCTAGTGTCAATTTTGCCAGGGATAAGTACTTGGTCTCTGCACTTGCTAGGGTTTTACTCACATAGTATACTGCCCTTTGCTCTCTCTTGTCTTCTCTGATTACCATTGCACTCATTGCATGCTCTGAAACTGCCAAGTATAGGAGAATTCTTCTCCAGGTATTGGATTTGACAGAATTGGAGTTGTTGTTAGGTACTTTTTCAAGTCTGCCAAGGCGACTTCGCACTCTTCCATCCACAAAAAATCTGTGGCCTTCTTCAATAAACTAAAAAATGGTTTACACTTATTAGAACTTTGGCTGATAAACCTGTTCAGGTTTGCCACCTTGCAGGTCAAAATCTGGACCTACTTGGCTGATGTCGGGCTCTTTAAGTCAATAATGACCTTGATTTGATCTAGGCTTGCCTCAATGCCCCTTCTGGTAACCAAGTATCCCAAGAACTTACCAGACCCAACTCCAAATGCACATTTCGAAGCATTGAGTCGGAGTCGATATGTTCTCAAGATATCAAAAACTGCCTTCAAATCGATGATTCCCAGGTTCTTTGGTTTTCACGACCATGTCATCAATGTACACTTCTACTATTTTGCCAATAAGATGTCTGAACATCTTTGTCTCTGGTAGATTGCTCCTGCATTTTTCAACTCGAAAGGCATCACTTTGTAGCAGTACAACCCTTTTGGGGTGATAAATGCAGTCTTCTCCTCGTCAGAGGGATACATTGCTATCTGGTGGTATCCCCTATAAGCGTCCGGAAGCTCATCCTTCCATGCCCTGAAATAGCATCCACCAGCTGATCAATCTTAGAGAGTGAGAAACTGTCCTTGGGGCAAGCCTTACTCAGGTTGGTGAAGTCAACCTAAACCCTTCACTTGCCGTTCTTCTTTTTCACAATCACTATGTTGGATAACCAAGTAGGGTAGTTCACCTCGCGAATGGCTTTGGCTTCCAGCAGTTTGTCCATTTTATCCTCACCTACATAAACATGCATTAATGTCGGCCTCCTTGCTCATTGGATGACCGGTTTGGCCGACCTTTCTACATTAAGCATATGGCATGTGACCTCGGGATCAATGCCTGGCATCTCATACGGTGTCCAGGAAAATACTTCTATGTTGGCCCATAAGAAAGTCTCTAACTCCCTTTCCTCCTCGTTGGCCAATCCTGAGCTGAGAAGGAAAAAGCGCTCTTCATCTCCTTCTTGGACCAGAATTTTCTTCAAAGCTTCCTCGCTCTTCTTGGCCGATTCTTTGCCAGCATTATCCAGAACTTCCATGTTCCCGTCCTCAATTTCCATTTTTTCTACCTCTCACATATTACAGTTGGATTTCATTGTTGCTATGGAGCAATTTTTTGCCTGCACTTGATCCCCTCTGACTTCCTCAATCCCTTGTTCAGTTGGAAATCGTAATAACTGGTACAGCGTTGAGGAAACAACCCTCATTGCGTGCAGCCACAGTCTTCCCAATATAGCACTGTAAGGGGAGGGGGTATCAATTACTGTAAATTCTATGCTAATATTCTTGGTGCCTACCTGCACCTCCAAATTTATTGCTCCCAGAGGCCATGTTGGCGTTCCATTGAACTCAGCTATTGGGCTGTTTGACTGCTCCAAATCATCTTGGTGAAGGCCAAGCTCCTTGTAACATCTGATATACATGATGTCACAAGAGTTGCCTTGGTCGATCACAATACGCCTTACCTAACATTCTCCAATCTTGAGGGTAACTACTTGAGCATCATTGTGTGGATGTTGCAACACGTCTAGGTCCACTTTAGTAAAGAATACCATTGGTCCTTGGTACTCGTTTGTCCTAGGCCTCTTTTGTTGGACCTGATACACATGCTGTAAGTGCCTCACCTTTTGGGTCTCTCCTCGCATATCATTCTCATTAACCCTCGAATGAATCACGTTTATCACCTGAGGTTCTGCTTGCTGTGGTTGTGGCGGTGGTGGTGCCGCTGGTGCTGGGGGAAGCCTTGCATGCTCTTTTCTCGTTCTGGCCTCATCTATTAGGTCTCTCAAGTGACCCTGTCTGACCAGATCTTCCAAGTGCGTCTTTAGGGCCCTATACGCCTGAGTTAGGTGTCCATCCTCATTGTGGTAAGCGCAGTGCTTCCTAAGGCTCCTTCTCATGAACTCACCGGGAACCTTCTCTGGCACTCTATAATACGACTAGTTCCTGATTCTTTCTAGAACTTTATAAACCGGGATCCAGAACACAGTGGTGACTGGCTGTGTAGCCCTCAGCTTTGTTTTCTACCTGTTAATACCAGTATTACCTTGGCCTCGCTTCGGCGAGCTGTTTCTCTTCTCCTGTTTCGGCGTCTTTGTTCCCGACGTATCCTCTTCTGCTCTGGCATATTTCTCAATCTGTGCCATGAGCTCCTCCAGACTCTTTGGTAGAGTTTTTGCCAGTGACTTTTGAAGCGGGCATTCATCCTCCAGGCCGTTCTTAAAAGACACGACTGCCAATTCCTAGTTGCATCCCGGTATTCGGTTGAACATTTCATAATATCTTTTGGCATAAGCCTTGAGGCCTTCACCCTCGCTAATTTTCGAAGCCATCAGGGAGTCTACCCTTATTGGTTGCAACTTGTTTGTAACAAACCTGGCCACAAACATCTTGGCCAGGCCTTTCCAACTCTTCACAGTTACTTTTGGCAACTTGCGAAACTAATCTGATGTGATTTCCCCAAAGGATGAGGGGAACACCTTGCACAACAACTGTTCATTCCCGGTATACAAAGCCATTGAATTCAGATATAAGCCAACATAAAAGTTTAGATCGGACTCACTGTCACAAATTTGGAACCTCAACATATGGAACCTTTTTGGGGCCTTAAACCTATCAAACTTCACTAAGAACGGCATTCTTGGCTTGATGGGAGATGTGACCTCGGCATTCTGCCGCTTCCTCTGGAGGTAGTCTCTCAAATCCTTCTTAGTCCGACTAGGAGTTTGGCTGTCAACAGATTTCAGTCTTTTTGATGCGTTACTCCCAGTGTCGTTATGTGTCCTCTTGGACTTCTCTTCATTCACTGTG
Organism: Camellia japonica; assembly: GCA_030407325.1. Taxonomy (NCBI): domain Eukaryota; kingdom Viridiplantae; phylum Streptophyta; class Magnoliopsida; order Ericales; family Theaceae; genus Camellia; species Camellia japonica. Next base: position 46,833,775 of record JAPPVO010000031.1, on the reverse strand, counting down.
TCAAAACATAGGCCCTTCCCCTAGATATTCTGAGGTTCTTTGACATATGTTTCCTGGTACGAGGTGTCCTCTGTGAGTTACCTCTGACTGACTCACCTCACCCGACATCCCGTGAAGTCCAATGTGAGGGCTCCTTTTCCTTGCCATGCTGCGGGACTGCTGGGATTGTTTTCTGCCCCCATTTCTGGACACCAGTCTTGGCCCGTGGCATCGGCGTGTCCTACAACGGAAACGGTGGTTGCATGACGTTGTTCTACATCATGAAGTTGACAACCGATTGTAGATCTGCCAACTTGTTGGCCATTCCCTTCATCTCGCCGCCCCTCCCCAGGCATCTATCCTTCCATACCTGGAGGTTGCTCTCGTTGTAATACTCATCTTGGCCTGCTTTCTTCGGGGTGTTACCCTCATTGCCGACATCCTTCTTCACAAGCTTCAGATCTTGTGCTCATTCATCAAGGTTTTCCACTCTTGCGTTAGGGTCTGTATGTTCACCACTAGTGTGGATGTCATCTCCAATCTTTTTTTTCTGTCCATCGTTGGCCATCTATTCTCCTTACGTTCCCACAGACGACACCAAATTGTGGGTGTTGATTTTTGACCACACAATCAAACGGGGAACTCAGCTGGAGAGCATTGGCAGAATAGATTAAGCCTGAACAACCTGTCACAGAAAGATAAGAATCTAGCAGTGGTTCATCCACCCAGGGGCACTCCGATGCTCAAGTCAGTAATCCAAATATCTCAAAGATAGCAAATTGTGCTTAACTCACAATATAGAACTTACTGCTCATAGTATCACACACATACCTGAGACCCACGGGGGTGCCCTGCTTTTATAGCCAGCACTGACCTGATCCCTGTAGAAGCCTCTCTTCAGTGGACTCAGGCTTAATGCTCATCTTAGACTCTCAGCTAGATAGGGATAAACTCCCTTAGAGCTTTATCTTTATCCAGACTGAGATCCTCTCCTGTTCTAGGACTCTTGTCCTTTATCCGCTCATCTCGGATTCCGGTATCTCTCTAGATAACCTCGGCCTAGCCAAGATCATCTCGGTGCATGACCAAGCCACGTGGCACCTCGGTTGACACTTCGGCGCCACCTTAGTCACGTGCTGTCATTCATAAAATGTGTCCCCACAGATTTGTAAACCCAGTCGGGTGGAAATTTCCAGAATAGACAAACCATGGGCCATAAATGGCTTTTCGTACGGTTGTACAGTTTCGGTATGAAAAAATTATCAATATATCGTAATAGTTAAATTTAATTTTTATCAAATCTTATTAAAATTGAGTTTTAATAAAATTATTGCTAAAAATAAATTTTTTTGATCACTTTTAATATATGTCACTAAAAATTAATAATTAGTGACTTTTTTATTAAGATTTTTATAAATTGTCGCTAAAATTTATAATTAGAGACGTTTTTCTGTGACAAAATTTTCGAATTGTCGCTGAAGGTTACAAATTAGTGACATTTTGTGTGACGATTTTTTAAAACTTTTGTTAAAATTTATAATTAGTAACATTTTTTGTAATAATTTTTAAATTATCGTTGAAAATTAATAATTAGTGACGTTTTTTAATAGTGTTTAATGGAAAATGTTATTAATTGTCATAGGACCTATTGAATAATATATCCACTTATTAAGATTTTCACGCAAGTCCTCTTAATTTTGAATAAAATAAAATAAATTAAAATCATCAACTAAATCTTTTTAATCGGATTGGAATTTTTTTTTGCTTGGTTGTCAATTTACTCATTTTTAAATTAGCGAGTTATTTAAATATGAGCAAATTACCCACAAGTCCCATTTGGAAAATGTGTAGTCTATTTAATCCCAAAACTTTTTAGATAGACTCAAAAGTCTTATATCCATTTATCTTATTCTCTCATCCCTACACCTTATTTCTTCTCTTTATCTCTCTTTCTCTGATATCAGTGGCGATGACGACGACCATGAGCACGACAACGCCCATGTCCATGCCTTCATTCTTTTCTTTCTCTTTCTAATCTACAATCACTGGTGACCACAATTGATTGGGGTTCATGGGCGACCACTGAGCATCAACTCCTTGCTTCGTGCTCACCGATGGCAAAAGAGATAAATTTCAAGGAAGAAGATGAGTATATCTACACAAATTTGATATAGATCTACTCAGATACGTTAGATTTAGTTAGATCTAAACCAAAAAATAGTTGATAGAGTACAAGTATTTCTTTATATTTGTCTCTTTCCTTAGATTTCTCAGTTTTAATACTTTGTCTGTACTACACATTTCTATTTTCTTGTTACAGGTGGTGAAAACTGTAAAATTTTACAGTTTCATTTTTTTTGGTGTGTGTTGAAATGAATCATTCTTTAGAACTGTAAAATTTTGTGGTTTCATAACATGTTTTTTCAGTTTAATTAATAAGAATAAATACTTAATAGAATCATACTTCGAAACTATAACATTTTGTAGTTTCAAAACTTACTTTTCAGTTTGATCAATATTGAAAATTATTTATTTAAATCCTACAAAAATTGAACATGACATATGTTTTTTTTTTTCATTGTTGTTGTTTGTTGTTCTTAGCTTTTTTTTTTTTTTTTCTTCTTCTTTCAGTTTATTAATATTTAGCACATTTTGCTATGTTTTTTCATTTTAATTTCTCAATTTATTCTTCTTCTTTTTTTTGGCAACATTCTAGACATTCCGGTGAGTCTCCAGCGTTATTATTCACGTCCAGTGAACATTCTAGACATTTCGACGACTTCCGGTGACGTTCAAAACATTCCGGTGATACTCCGGCAAATTTCGATGATATTCCGACGACTTTCCGGTGATGTTGAACATTTTGACGAGTCTTCGATGACCGTCTGACGAAAATTCGGTGGTGATGGGATGTAGCAGCGTCTTTAAAAAAAAAAAGATTTTTTGGTAACAATTAAAAATATATAGAACTAATTGGTGCAAATATTTTATTTTGGAACTAAATGAATTTTGAATTGTGTATGGGACTTATAAGTAAGTTCCCCTTTAAATATTTTGACAGTTTCAAATTAATGATTTGAGTTGGTTAGACATATTAGAATTATAAAATGAAACAGAATATGAGTGCAATTTATTTGTTTTATAATTTCAAACAAAAATTTTAGATTAAATTAAACCCACCCCATTGAAATAATATATATATATAATATTAGTCTCACACTTTTGATATAATTACATTAGTTATCGTCTAGTAAGATTAAATTGTAACTAATACAGATGGTGGGTGGACACTTAGACCTCGTTTGACAACTTTTAGTTTTAGTCAAAAAGTCATTATAAATTGTTATATCACTCTCTCTATTTTTTTGCATATCTTTTAGTAAAAAGCTAAAAAATTATTAAAATATCTTATTTCTAAACGAGGCCTTAATTAGACAATGACTGATATACATTTTACTAAAAAAGAGATGATAACATCATTTTTTTTTTTACTCATACGACTTACTAAATTATTGATAAAAATAATCTAATTGTTATGTAAATTAAAACTTCAAGGAAACCATCCTCTTAAAACTGTGGGGTCAACTATATTTGTTTTAAATTTTTAGAGAAATGCGTGTAATTTACACAAAATTCTATTAGTTATTCTAAATCCTAATACAAAATTTACAAATTTATTAATCGTATCATGTTATTTAATGTCACACCCCAAACTCGCCCCTAAAAGTTTGGGCATGACCTAATCAGAAACGGACGTTTCACCTGATATACATAACATACGGGGCCTAAACGGAAGCATTAAATATCACAAAATAATGGAAACAAACCCCATTGAGCTACTACTACCATGCCAGGATCATAGACATCAAAACAGACAAATAAATCCAAAACATACACCTGAGCATCGGTTATATACATACACGGATACAGGCCCAGCCCTATGATTGGGCGTATAACAAAAAACATTGTGAAAGAAAGTGTTATACACATTTCAGTCTTAGGTTAATAATTAGAGTGCAATGCCAAAAGTTCGCCAAAACGTCACAAAGTATGAGTGGCTTCATCTAGGGCCTGGACACACAAAGGTTGACAAAAGAGGACGAGCGTCGTGGCTTAGGACTTACCACTTGGTTGGTTACCTACAGAAACATACATAACATAGGGTGAGCTAGGCTCAGTGAATAGTAATGCTTTTATAATTTGATGGTCAACTTAAATCATAATACAAATCAATTCGTACGTAAATGCAGAGATTACATGTTTAATTTGATTCTGTATTACTTTCTGAACGGCCTTGGGCCTAATCTTGAAACATAATGGCCTTAAGCCCTTGAACAGAGTGGCAATAAGTCCTTGAACATATTGGCATTAAGCCCTTAAACATGTTGGCATTGAGCCCTTGAATATATTGGCATTGAGCCCTTGAACATGCATGTATGAACCCAAGAGGTGTCTCACACGGATTCTAGAGGTGTCTCTCATCGTAGCACTTAGTTCCGTGTAGCACTTTGTTTCATACCATAACAACTTAAATGGAATGGCCATCGACCCAGATATCTTCAGAGCAAATTGATCTCAGTGTCATACAGAATTCCATGATCATATGAAAATAGTTTCATCCTTTCCATTAGTTATTCTCATTCTTTAAATCCTTCACATAGTTGCATAATTAACGGAATTAACAGAATGCTAATGGAAAACATTAACAGTAGTAAAGCGTACTACTACTCATAGTGCTGTGCTGACGTGCTAGTTCCTCCTGGAGTGTGCCCTGCACACATTCACAACTTGCTAATTAGTTCATTCTCTTTGTTGAATCATTTCCGGAGTTATTTCACTTCAAATGAATTTTACATACATTAATAGGCATAAAATACAAATTCTAAAAATATCCGAGGGTCCAGCACGCAAAACAGAGCAAATAATTTTTCTCAGTATGAGCCGCACGTGCGGCGGTTGGTCCCATACGTGCGGCAGTGGTGCCCCGTATGTGCCTTTTAGACAGAACCAAACCCTCAAAATTCAACATTTGCCGCACGTGCGACAGTGACTCCCGCACGTGCGGCGATTGCCCTGTTCCAGCCGAAAATCATGCCAAAAATCCAATCTTTTGGTGAGCTTTTCTAAGGCTTGTAATAGGCTTTTTAATTGATGTAACATGGTTCAAAATTTATGTACAAGGACATGTCAAACATGTATCAATTTCACCATGAATTGATTCTCCAATTCCTTACAATTCATAACATGAGTTAAACACTTTGAATTTCTTCTAAATAATTACCAACCATATACACAATTATTCAAAGCCATAAATGAGTGCAAACATGTGAGGATAAGAAGTAGAATGATAAGGAATACAATGATAAGGGATAGAATGAACTTCTACTCCCTAACTTAACTTAACCTCAAACCAATTCCATGATAATACAACTCTCAATTTAACCAACACACACCCTAGCTTGCATGATTAACAATTGTTTCAAATAAAATCACATACTTGGATCTCTAAATCTTCTAGATTTCCCCAATTCCTAGCTTGAAGAACTCCTCCTCTCAATTTCTTCTCTTCTCTCTCTCTCAGGATATTTGTTGAACAGCTCTAAGTCTAAGTCCAATATTTAAAAGAACATGGCTATATATGGATACAAGGTGAATAGGACAAAATTCAATCGTTTAATCATCCTAAATTGAAATTTTACAGCAATGCTTATTATTACCTAAAAATTATGCTGATTTTAAATATAAAATAAATTTCGGATTATCAAGTCTCTAAGGCCCTCAATTTCTGATTCAAACGGTCTAATCGGGACATATACTTTCCTTATTAAAAAGATAGGCATCCATAACCAAAGGAATCACTTCATTAAGCTTGATCCCACATAAAACTCCACTACGAACATTTAAAAGTACTGACTAAGGGACTGAAATATACCAGAATCATGTATGAGGGTCGGGTTATTACATTTAAAATCATATTTCACAAATTAATATTTAAAAAAATAAAATTAGAAAATATATATAATGAAAATGAGAGTTGGGTGTTATCCTATTTGAAAGCAGAATATTCATATGAGAAGAAACAGAAGAGAGAAAAGAGATTATATTCAATTGATGTCATTACAATACAAAGCTATGGGTATACATATAGGACTGTGAGGAGTGTTGTATAAGGGAAAGAATAAGAAAAGGAAAGAGTAAATTTGAACATACCTAATAGGGAGGTGCCTATAATCTAAATATGGAATACAAAGAATAATATATATATATATCATATATTAACGTCCCCCCTCAAACTCAAGGTGACAAGGTAGAAATCAACTTGAGTTTGGAAACCAAATCTTGGAAACGTCCAAGTGGAAGGGTCTTGGTGAAGATGTCAGCCATCTGATCAACAGTAGAAATAGGAAGAAGATGAATAGTGCCTTGAGTAACATGTTGGCGAATAAAATGACAATCAATCTCAATGTGTTTGGTTCTATCAAGGAAAACATCATTATGCGCAATTTGTACAGCACTACGATTGTCACAGTATAGAGGAGTGGCAATGAAAGAAGTAACACCCATATCTGAAAGTAACCAACGAAGCCAAATGAGCTCCTAAGCGGTATCAGCAAGAGCATGATATTCGGATTCGGTGCTGGAGCGAGAGACCAAGGTTTGTTTCTTGCTATGCCAACATATCAGAGAATCACCCAAGAAGAAACAAAATCCCGTGGTAGAGTGACGATCAGTTGGATCACCAGCCCAATCAACATCGGAATAGGCACGTAATAAAAGTGCATAACTAGAGGAGTAGTGAAGACCATGAAATAAAGTGCCTTTAACATAGCGAAGAATGCGGAGCACAACAACATAATGTGTAGATCGAGGAGTTGACAAAAATTGGTTAACAAGGTCAACAACAGGTGTAATGTCAGGTCGAGTAATAGTGAGATAAACAAGACTGCTTGTCATGACCCGAACCCGCCTCCATGGGTTAAGGACATAACCGGCTAGTAATCCTGAGATTACATACGGCCTCAAACCAAACCAGACATAACTCATCAGAGTAAAGGGGCCAAACGGAAGAAAAATTTAAAACTTTTGTCTATAGAGCTGTGCTTACATAGCACGTCATAACAATCCATACATGTACATGTTAATAACTCACATCAAAATATGCAATAACATAAAGTTCTGTACATACAGGATCATTCAAGTCTAAGTCAGCCAATCAAAACTATATACAACTGTAAACCAAAGTTCTCGCCAACATGACAGAACATAGCAAACTAGTAAAAGGCGAAAACAAGTCTCGTGCGTGAGACGTATGGGCTGACTCTTCAAAACCTTGGTTGTTTCTCATAAACTTCACTGAGGCTAGGTTTGGACCTCCATTGGCTCACCTATAGACACATGAATGAGCGTGAACGAAAGCCCAGTGAATAATATTAAATACGAAAAATACACGAACAGTATTTAGAACAACATGCACCAAACGGCATTGGGCCCAATTCATATTTCTATCTAGTATATACATATATATATATATATATATATATGTGTGTGTGTATATCAAGTAACTGCGGTTCCAAACACATCAGACGGCCTCGGGCCCAATCCATTCATGTCAGACTAGCCTTTGGCCCATTCATTCTTCCATGCATGTCAAACTGGCCTTTGGCCCATTCATTCTTTCACTCATGTCAGACTGGCCTCTGGCCCATTCATTCTTTCATTCATGTCAGACTGGCCTCTGGCCCATTCCTTCTTTCATTCATGTCAAACTAGCCTTTGGCCCATTCATTCTTTCATTCATGTCAAACTGGCCTTTGGCCCAATCATTCTTTCATTCATGTCAAACTGGCCTTTGGCCCAATCATTCTTTCATTCAGGTCAAACTGGCCTTTGGCCCAATCATTCTTTCATTCCAGTCAAACTGGCCTTTGGCCCATTCATACTTTCATTCATGTTAAACTGGCCTTTGGCCCATTCATACTTTCATTCACGTCAAACTGGCCTTTGGCCCATTCATACTTTCATTCAAATTAACGAACTTATAAGACTTACATAGAAGTAAGTAATTGGACAAATAACATACTTCAGATATCTTTAATAAGATATTACTCACAGTGATCAGCTGGATGATTTGCCCTGAAGCTCGACCCTACACATTCCATGAACACAATGGGTTACAAACAATTCAATCCGTTCTTAATTCACATATTCCTCTTTAGGCTTCATTCTTATCCTTTTAACTCATTTACAATGCTTAATGCATGCATAAGAGTACTTAGAAGTGAAAGAGAATGGAAAATGAAACACAAAACACATTTACAGAATTTCAGAAACAAGGGTTCCCGCTCGAGCGTGGACTTTCCCGCTCGAGCGGACCCATTAAGTCTGCAAAAGTACTGGTTGCCTCGTTTCTACGATCGAGCGCGAAATCGGGCACTCGAGCTGAAGGTCTCACTACATGGCTCCCCGCTCGAGCGTGAATCTCCCTGGTTGAGCGGACACCCATGTCTGCAAAACTTCTAGGAGCTCGTATTTCCCACTCGAGTGGCGGTTCCCCTGCTCGAGCGGACATCAGAAATTCTGGGTTTTCCAAAATTGTTCTTCAAGTTCAAATTCGACCTCCAAAGGTTCAAAACTCATAATTTTGGTTCCCAAACATGCAAATACATTATATATCATGAGTACAAAACCCATATGAGGCCAATTGCTCCAAATCATGGTTCAATTCTTCAAAATCAAGCAACATTTTTGTATAATCATGGCTCATGCTTTCAAACCTCATATGAGCTCGATATCTTCAATAATCAAACATGCATGCAATCTTTTAACTCCAATTCCATTTCAAATGGGTCAAGTGATGCTTAAACACATGAAATTCATCCAAATCATGCTTGCATGTATGATCCTACAACTCAATTTTTCATGATTAACAAACTACATGATGGATTATACAATCGTTGCTTATTTATGATAATTCTATGCATGCATGTACATTCTAGCTTCATTTTCAACTAAATCTTTGCCATGAGCTACCAAATCACTAGAATTCACAAAATCACAAGTTCAACTCATGAATTAGGGGTTGATTACTCACCCAGGAGCTTCAAAAACTCATGTTCTTGGAGTTTAACTTCAAATTTCCAAGCCTTGAGCCAAAATTGCACAATTCTCCCCCTTTCTCTCTCTATAGCCGGCCTCTCTCTCTCACTAAAGTATAAACTCAGATTTTGGAACTCAAAACAAATGAGTGTGAGTGCAAGTTGGCCTATTAATAGGCTCCTTTAATCAAATCACTTAAGATTAAGTAATGGTGCTTTAATTAGCCATTCTGAATCTGATTATTTTGATTCGAATTAATTTTCAATTGAATTTCACCGTAGGCTCTAAAAATTACACCAATCACAATGGCATAGCCAATTTCGGTTTCTATGGCCGATAAGGCCTTCAATTTTTAGTTTGAAACAGTAAGTTGAACAGATATTCCTACGGTGAACAGATAGAAATTTAAAACCACATATATTCACATAAATGGCACACAAAATCATATTAGACACATAATCACATTTATAATAAAGACCAATTAGCATAATACGGAACAGGGTTATCATAGTCTTCCCCCCTTTAGGAAGTTTGGTCCTCCAAACTTAATTTACCTTCGTCGGGAAACAAATGTGGATAGCGTAGTCACATTTCATGCTCTTTTTCCCACGTGGCATCCGTCCCATAGTGTTCTTTCCATTCCACTTTCACTATTGGGATGGACTTGCTTCTCAATTGTTTCACTTGCCGGTCAATGATTCGTTCTGGCCATTCGGCGTACTCCATATTTTCATCAAGAGCTACCCGGTGATAATCAATCACATGAAACGGGTCTCGAAAATAACCCCTCAACATTGACACATGAAACACATTGTGGATTTGCTCAAACCCCGGTGGCAAAGCAACTCTATAGGCAACTGGACCAAGCCTTTCTAGAATTTGAAACGGCCCAATGTAACGGGGCGACAACTTGCCCTTCTTTCCAAACCTGACTTGGCCTTTCATCGGGGTCACACGGATGAACACATGGTCACCAACCTCATACTCAAGAGGCCTTCTTCGAACGTCTGCATAATTCTTTTGTCGGTCCTGAGCTGTTTTGAGTCTTTGCTGAATAGTTTTGATCTTCTCAGAAGTGTCTTGTACAATTTCAGGCCCAAGTAAAGCTCTATCCCCGACTTCTGTCCAACAAATTGGTGATCTACACCTTCTACCATACAAAGCCTCGTATGGTGCCATGCCGATGCTGGAGTGGAAGCAATTATTGTATGCAAACTCTGTTAGTGGCAAATAGTCTTCCCAACTCCCCTGAAAATCTAAGGCACACATTCTCAGCATATCTTCTAATGTCTGTATGGTCCGTTCTGATTGCCCATCTGTTTGTGGATGGAATGCAATACTAAATCTCAGTTCTGTCCCCATAGCTTCCTGCAAACTCTTACACAATCTAGATACAAATTTCGGATCTCTATCCGACACAATAGACACCAGAACTCTGTGTAAACGGACAATCTCATCAACATATATTGTAGCTAGTCTATAAGCATTAAATGTAGTTTTAACAGGTAGAAAATGTGCAGATTTAGTCAGTCTATCAACTACAACCCAAATAGAATCCATACCTCGAGGAGTCTGAGGTAGACCAACAACAAAATCCATGGTTACATGCTCCCACTTCCATTCAGGAATGGAGAGAGGTTGAAGTAGACCGCCCGGTTTCTGATGTTTAGCTTTAACTTGCTGACATTGAAGACATTTGGACACATATTCTGCAATCTCTTTCTTCATTTTAGGCCACCAATAGCTTTGTTTCAGATCCTGATACATTTTATTGTTACCCGGATGCATAGCAAACACTGATTTGTGGGCTTCATCTAAAACCCTTTTCTTTAGTTCTGGAATATTTGAAATACACATTTGGTTCCGAAATCTCAACACTTCACCTTCAATGCTGAACTCTGCTTTTGGGCTTGTCTCAAATTCATCAATCACTTTCTTGAGGAATTCATCCTCTTTTTGTTTCTGTTTAATTTCATCAATGATTGCCGGTTCGACTGAAATAGCAGCTATCAATCCACCATGTTCACACAATACCACTTCAATTTCAGACTTCTCAAAATCTTGCAAGATTTCTTTCTGTTCAGTAAGCAAACAAGCTATACTCCCCGTTGATTTGCTGCTCAAGGCATCAACAACTGTATTAGCTTTCCCGGGGCGATATTGAATCTCAAGATCATAGTCTTTTATCAGTTCAAGCCATCTCCTCTATCGCATGTTCAACTCCTTCTGCGTAAAGAAGTATTTCAGACTTTTGTGATCTGTGTAGACTTCACAGTTTACCCTATACAAATAATGCTGCCAGATTTTCAAAGCAAAAACAACTGCGGCCAATTCTAAATCATGTGTTGGGTAGTTCTTCTCATGTGGCCTCAACTGTCGAGAGGCATAGGCAATTACCCTTCCATTCTGCATTAGTACACAACCCAAACCTTTATAAGATGCATCACTGAAAATTATAAAGTTTTCCATACCTGTGGGCAATGTCAATACTGGTGTAGTGGTCAGTCTCATTTTCAGTTCATGAAAGGCAGATTCTCTTTCGTCATTCCATTCAAATGATTGCCCCTTACGTGTCAACTGGGTAAGAGGTACAACTATCCTTGAAAAATTTTCACAAACCTCTTGTAATACCCGGCTAAGCCCATGAAACTGCGGACCTCTATTACATTTGTCGGTGTAGGCCAATTCAAAATTGCCTCTATTTTTTGTGGGTTCACTGAAATTCCTTCCTTGTTGATCACATGTCCTGAAAAGATAACTTCATCCAACCAAAACTCACATTTCTTTAGTTTAGCAAACAATTTCTTTTCCCTAAGTATTTTCAGGACAGTTCTCAAATGATGTTCATGTTCAAGTCTATTCTTGGAGTATATCAAAATGTCATCAATAAAAACCACAACAAATTCATCAAGGTAGGTTTTAAAAATTCGGTTCATTAAGTCCATAAACGCTGCCGGAGCATTAGTCACCTTAAATAGCATAACAAGAAATTCAAAATGACCATACCTCGTTCTGAATGCGGTTTTCTCAACGTCTTCTGCCTTTACTTTCAGCTGATGATACCCGGATCTCAAATCGATTTTAGAAAACACTTGTGATCCCTGCAACTGATCAAATAGGTCATCAATACGAGGTAGGGGATATTTATTCTTTATCGTTACTGTGTTCAGTTCTCGATAGTCGATGCACAAACGCAAAGTTCCATCTTTCTTTTTCACAAATAACACCGGTGCACCCCATGGTGAAGTACTAGGTTGGATAAACCCTTTATCGTGTAGGTCCTGTACTGTTCTTTCAGTTCTTTCATTTCGGCAGTAGCCATTTTGTAGGGAGTTTTAGAAATAGGCTAGGTGCCTTGCATAGTCTCAATTGTAAACTCTATCTCCCTGTCCACCAATTCCCCTGTTAATTCATTTGGAAACACACTGGAAATTCTCTAACAATAGGAATACTGTTCAATTCAACATTCACAGATTGTTCAGACAACACATAACATAAATAACCCTGGCACCCTTTCCTGATCAGTTTACATGCCTTCGTTGCAGATATTAAATAAGGTGGAGGTACTACCCCGTTATCCATAAATACAATCTCTTTCTGTTCTGGTGGTCTAAACACAACCCGTTTTGTCACA